>CAUYQG010069621.1:0-12880 GCA_963574415.1 Tarsius wallacei
CATTAATGTCTGTGGGAGAATAAAAGGTAGGTCATGGATATGAAAGAGAGGCTATAGATTTTAGAATGGAGTATTTCAGGGTTAAAGTAAATTGAGAAAACAAAACTGGATAAAAAGAAAGGCAAAGGCCAACATATATCACATAAATAGAAATACTATAAGTAACTAGATTACAGTAAGACTACATGTACGCTTATGCTATGGGCTTGAAGGCAGAGAGGCAATCAGTGATAAGCTATGTTGGTATTAGTGAGAAATTGTCTTGAAATTGTGTGCTTGTTTCAGCTATTGCGTTGAGTCTAATGCATTTGGCAAATGATTCCACTTAAAGCTACAGATTTGGGGCAACCCCTCAGGTCCCCTCCCACTGTGTGTGCTTTTCTGTTCTCTTAATAAATCCTGCTGTCTAAAAAGAAAAAAGCTACAGAATTGGCAATGATTGTTTTGAACCCATGAACTTGACTTTATAAAAGCCCAACAGAATGCAAACTCCACGGAGTCAGGCATTAAATGAATGTAAACTAAAGAAATAATCAGATGCTTGTATATATCAATAAATAATTTTGAAAGAAAGAAATTAAGAGGAAAAGATAAAAACAAGTAAGGAAAAGGGAACATGGAAAGAAAGAGTAAAGGGATAAAAGAAATGGTTTACAGGATCAAATTTCCAGTGGCACATATCTCTAATGACAGATCACCCAAAGATGCAATGTGTATATTCCTTCTCCAGAAAAGTAGCAGCCTTGTGTTATCAAGGGCTCTGAAAGAGGTTATACAGGCAGAAGTCACACAGCTCCCTCCCAGGATATCCCTTCAAGGATAGCTCATTAGTCTCTAAATTTGAGATACAAACGGATTTCCAACAATCTTAACCTCCATTCATCAGCAGCCAGGAATAAAGCAGTTTGTATTGGAAATTGACAGCAATAAGGTAAGCACCACGAGTTTTTTCTTAAGGCAAGAATATTTGAGTCTTGAGTCTTTCTAGAAGAATCAAAATCCTTAGTAAAAGAACACAGTAACAGTCTCATATTTTTGTAAACACATGGAGTACTTGCTCTCGTATCTGTTTTGTTCTCACACCATAAATGATGGGGTTGAGAGAAGGTGGGATAACCAAATAAAGATTGGCAATAAGAATGTGGATAAAGCGTGGTATGATGTGTCCAAACCGGTGAGTAAGGAAAGAAAAGACAGAGGGTATATAGAAAACACAGATGACTGCAACATGAGAGCCACACATGCTTAGAGCTTTCAAGCGAGCATCTTGTGATGGGAGGCTAAAAACAGCGTGGAGAATATAAACATATGAGATGACAATAAGGACCAGGTTTAGGACAAAGAAAGAAACTACAAAAAGCCCATAGATAGCATTGATATGGATGTTTCCACAGGACAATTTTGTAATGCCCATGTGCTCACAGTAGGAATGGGCTATGACATGAACCTGACAAAATGGTAAGCGGTAGATAAGATAGATCATGGAAAGTGTAAGCAAAACTGGACAAATTACAACGCACACACTAATGCCTGTCAGGACCTGGGATGTCAAAATAGTCTTGTAGTGGAGTGAAGCACAGATGGCCACATAACTGTCAAAGGCCATGGCCAGTAACACCTCAGCCTCCATGCCAGTAAAAGCATGGATCAGAAATATCTGGGCCACACAAGCTCCAAAGTTAATCTCATGAGCATCAAACCAGAAGATACTCGGCATGCAGGGGACAGAGGTTGTAGAAAGAGCCAAATCAATTGTTGAAAGGATGTCAGGAAATAGAACATGGGCTCGGAGGGTCTGTTCTGCCTTGATGACTAGCAGAATGGTGGCATTTCCAAACAAAGCCACAAGATAAACGGAGCAGAAAGGCAGTGAGATCCAGACATGGATGTCTTCCAGACCTGGGATTCCAAAGAGGAAAAATGTGGATGGGTGAAAAAAGCTCCTGTTATAATGACATCCTTCCAAATGACTGTTGCCACTCCTAGAAGAGTGAACAGGGGAGAGAAAAACAAAGTTGAGTAAGAGTTTGGAATGAAAATTACTAGATGAGTGTTTCATTCAGTAGATGTAAAGGAAAAAAAGTAAAAAGATTTGCTAGTGGCATGATCCTGTTGATCTATTTTGCAATCTAAATGAAATAATAGATTTGAAGAGATCCATCCAAAAAATTGAATCTTTATATAATTATAATATAATGTAAACCTTGTGCATTAAAATTTTCAGAATTCTATGACATAGAATTTGATATTAAGAATGGAATAATTTAGTATGTCTTGTACCTTTTTTGATTCCCTGGATTAAAGAGGGACCAATGAAAGGTTAAGGTTGCATACAAGGGAAATGCAAACATAATCCAAAAGGAGACAGACAGATTAGAAAGTAAATTAACAGGCTCAGAGATACGATACATGTTTACAATTGGAAATTGCTAAAGTTCTTCTAATGATTCATTAATCATATTTTGATATAGTGAAATTGTCAGGAACAAGCCTAATATCCTATCAAAAAGTGAGAAACAGAACATTAGAGATATAACTATAACAAACAAAAGCACAACGACTCTGGGATGCCTGATCAGGAGCAAACAGGCTGGGTAACGTACCTCCCTCACAAAAGAAAGATCTCAGAGGAAAATAAATAAATAAACCTGGACACATATATCGATGAAAATTATTTTCCCAAGACCAGTCCATTTCCTGACAGTTCATTTTGCAGTATTATGGTGGTGGCAGATTCTAATGATGTAAAAGCTCCATTCTTTCTTCATTCTATGTCAGTTCCTCTGAGAATGCTTGCTGCTTTTACCCCTGCTAGAGGACTAGCACATATAGTGCTAATAATAATAAAATGATAATATAATAAATATAACTTCTGCGGGTCTATCACTTGTAGCAGAGACTCCTGTTATATCACTTATATACCTCCATATTTCTACCAATATATCAAGTTGGGAAACATATCAAGGAAAAATAAAATACAAATATCATATCCATTCAAAGGAGAGAGATAGAGAGATAAAGAGAGAGAGAAAATGAAATGGGAGAGACAAAATAAACAAGTTGTATTTTGTCATGATTTCCTTAGGGTGTGTGTGTATGTGTGTGTGTGTGTGTGTGTGTGTGTGTGTGTGTACTGATATGTACAGGTAAAGGATGTTGCCCAGTGAAAGGATTGTGGTGAAGAAGAAGCCCTTTGGATATCCTGTTGCCCATCGTGTGGTCACCTCTGGAAGGACAGTCTCAGTAATATGCCACTGCTCACCTCAGACTTAAACAGTTCTACAAAAGTCTATGTTATTTCACACAATCTAAAGAAAGGCAGAAATATATTTTTATCAAGAGACTACTTTGTAGTGCATATTTAAATTCCTTTGCTTGTCTAAATATGTTTCAGGGTATTCAGTCTCCAGTTAAAAGTAGCAAAAGACTTTTCTCCTCCTGTCAAATTCAAAAACTGTCCTACCTGGGGAATATTCATTGCAGCATTCTAAGCCACCTTTGATCATTCCTCATTCATTTGGATGTAATACAGTCTAAGCCATGAGAAAATTCTTCTGTTTTATTCTTCTACAGAAATAGACTCAAGAAGAATATCATGTAGCACAGCTCTATGTCCTTGTCAGTGTTACACAGTCCAAGGAGAACAGTTGTATATCAAGGCTCTAGCTGCTTAGAAAACTGAGTTAATTTGATCTTCTTCTATAATTGGCACCATGGGATTGAATCCTCTAAGAATGCAGACAAAACATCTAGAATCTTATCTAGGAGAATATCAGCCCAAAAAAAGTGATGTGGATAGAAATTTGAATACAGAAATGTGCAGAGGTGGAGGCAAAAACACCCAAGTATTTTCATTTATAAAGGGCATACAAAGAGATACATTTTATGTCCTCTAAGTGAAATTTTACAGTCAAATTCAATGGATTGTTTTTTTTTTAGATAAAAATTGTAGTTGATCCATATTAAATACCTAAGTTAACGCATGACAATTTGGCATTGTGCACTTTATCTTCAGGTTTATCTCTATTCCTTTTCACTGACTATGGGTTCTAGGTTCATTGAATGTTTAACCTATGGATTCAGATCTATGAACCTTTGTCACACTGCTCTCTGTACAAGATTTTTTTCTCTATATTTGCTCCTTTGCCAATTTTTGTATTTCTAAATTACAAAGGCCATAAATACAAGTAGTGAAAATCTAATTGTGGAATTGCTTGCTTCAAAGCAAATGGTGAATTTCTAGTGTACCAACTGTGTCATCTTGAGGGTTTTACTAATAATCTCCATGTCTTAGTTTCCTCACCTGAAAAATCAAGGGCTATAACAGTTCCCACAAAATATGATATTATTCATGAATAATTTATGTTGTAAATGTAATACATTTAAATACAATGCTTGGCACAGTTAAATGGTTAATAAAAATAGCTTTTATTATTATAAAATTCAGTTTACAACACCCTCATCATAAATCTTGTACCCATACAAACAGTATTGTGAAATCTCTTACACCACTAAGTCTATACAGGTATTTGGTGTGAATGCTATTATTAATTGCAATTTTTATCCTCATTTTTAGTCAAATTATACATAAATTTCTCATTATCACTAGAATAAAATTACATTGAATGGAAAATTTATTATTTTTTATAAATTTTCTCTTTCTTTCACATTTTATCAGACATCTTAAACAATGCAAAGGATTCGAGGTATAAGATAAAGTTAAATGCTTCATCTGACTCTTTTATCTTTTAGTTATATCACACAAACCTTAAATGTAAATTTCTGAAAATGTGCAAATTAAATACATGCGTAAATCAGAGACATCACAGGTTCAGTTCCAGACCACTGTAATAAAGTGAATGTCACAATAAACTGAGTCATACACATGTTTTGTTTCACTGTTACTATGGTTTGAATGTTTGTCCCCTCCCAAACTCATGTTGAAAGTAAACCCCCAATATTGAATTTTGAGTATTAGTATTGAGAGCTGGCAACTTTAAGAGATGATTAGATCATAAAAGTTCTGTCTTCATGAATATATTAATCAATTTATTGACTAATGTATTAAGGGACTAGCAGGTTAACAAACTGATAGGTTATTATGGAAAAGGGGCTGGTGGCTTTATACAAAGAGAAATTTGAACTAGCACACTCAGCTCCTTTGCCAGGTGAGACCTTGCTTTTCCACAAGACTCTGCAGAGAACCTCCACCAGCAAGAACGCTCTTACCAGATGTGGCCCCTCAACCTTGGCCAGTTCAGCCTACATAATGGTAAGAAATACGTTTCTAGCCGGGTGTGGTGGCTCATGCCTGTAATGCCAGCTACGTGGAAAGCTAAGTCAGAAGGATTGCCTGAACCAAGCAGGTTGAGACTGCAGTGGCAGTAAATACAGTGGCCACTGCACTCCAACCTGAGTGTAAGAGTGAAACTCTTACTCAAAAAAAAAAAAGAAAAGAAAAAGAAAAAGAAAGAAAGAGAGAGAGAGAGAGAGAGAGAGAGAGAGAGAGAGAGAGAGAGAGAGAAGAAAGGAAAAGAAAAAAAGAAATACATTTCTGTTATTTATAAATTACTCACTTTCAGAAACTTTGTTACAAGCAACAGAAAACGGATCATGAAGCGAGTACATATAAAAGTTATGTTTACACCATATCATAGTCACTTAAGTGTGCAATTGCATTACATCTTTTAAAAAAGCAATGCGCATGTCTTAATTTAAACATACTTTATTGCTAAAAATAGTAATGGTCATCTGAGCCTTCAGCAAGTTGTAATCTTTTTGCTGATGAAGGATTTTGCCTCAGTGTTGATGTCTGCTGACCAGGGTAGGGCAGTGGTTACTGAAGGCTGAAGTAGCTGTTGCAATATTGCAAAATAAGACAATGATTAAGTTTGTCAACCAATTAACTCTTCCTTTTATGAAAGATTTTTCTGCAGCATGCAATACTATCTGATAGAACTTTATCCACAGTAGATCTTCCTTTAAAATTGGAACCAACCACGTTGCCCATCGAAACATGGATTAAAAAATGTGGTACATATACACAATGGAATACTATGCAGCCATAAAGGACAAACATATGGACTTCACAGCAATGTGGATGGATTGCTAAGCAATTATCATAATACTATAAGAAAGTGACTGGCAGTAGTGGGAAACTGTCAGGGGAGGGGGGTGAGATCGGCAGTTGAAGGAAACTGCTAGGGCAGAGAGGGGCACACCTCATCAACAAGGGTACCTACATAATCAACGTTTGTATACCTAACCCTGAATTGTACCCCCATATTTATAATAATAATCTTTTAAAAAGTAAAATTGGAGTCTTTTCTCTCAAATACTACTGCTGCTTTGTCAACTAGGCTTATACAATATTCTAAATTATTTGCTATAATTTCAACAAATCACTTTCTTTTTTTTCTCTATTAATTTTTATTTTGAAATTGTGGGGTACAATTCAGGGTTAGGTATACAAATGTTCCTTGTGCAGGTACCCTTATTGATGAGGTGTGCCCTGCTGGAGGATATCGACTACTGTCATTCCCAGCTCCCCACCGCTCACCCCCTATGCCGCAGTTTCTGGTTACTGTCAATCCCATTCCTACAGTAGTAATACAGGAGTTGTTCAAGGTCCACTTATGAGTGAGAATATATAGTACTCAGCTCTTTGTTTCTGTGAGAGATCACTCAGTATCATAAACTCTGGATGGAATTAGAGTTTATAACAAGTCACTTTCATTGCTAATTCATAAATAACAACTCATCATCAATAAAAGTTTTATCCGGAGCGTTCAGCAATGTAATCAGATCTTCAGGCTCCACTTTTAATTCTAGCTATCTTCCTATTTCTACTACATCTGCAGTTGTTGCCTCCACTTAAGTCTTGAACCAGCCAAAAATCACCCATGAGAGTTGCAATCAATTTCTTTCAAACTCCTGTTGATGTTGCTATATTGACTTTCTCCCATGAATCACAAATGTTAATGGCACCTAAAATGGTGAATTTTTTATAGAAGGTTTACAATGTAATCTTCCCAGATACATCAGTAGAATCATTATCTATGGCAGCTGTAGTTATATTAAATACATTTCTAATACATCAAAACTTGAAAGTCAAATTATTTCTTTATTTACAAGTTGAAGAATCAATGTTACATTAGCAGGCATGAAAACAGCATAGATGTTCTGGTGTTTTTAAATCAGAGCTCTTGAGTGACCAGATGCATTGTCAATGAATAGTAATATTTTGAAAAAAATTATTCTTTGTTCCTGAGCAGTAGATCTCCACAGTGGCTTAACATAGTTAGTAAACTCTACTGTAAACAGATGTGTTGTCATTTGGGCATTATGTTTCTACTTATAGAGAAAAGGTAGAGTAGATTTACTATAATTCATTGGGAATGGTAAATGAGCATTGGCTTCCACTTAAAGTCATCAACTGCATTATCTTCTAAGGAGAGAGTCAGTCTGTCTTCTGAAGACTTTATGGTGGGCATTGACTTTTCCTCTCTAGTATGAATGTCCTAGATGGTATCTTCTTCCAACAGAAGTTTTTTCATCAAAATTGGAAATATGTTGTTTCATGTAGCCACCTTCACCAATGATGTTAGGTAGATGTTTTGGATAACTTGCTGGAACTTCTATGTCAGCACTTGCTGTTTCACCACACACTTTTGTGTTCTAGAAATATTTTTTTAAAGTTTAAACCTCATGAGCCAATGTCTCCTAGATTCCAACTTTTCTTCTGCAGCCTTCTCATCTCTCTCAGTCTTCACACAATAGTTGAGAGTTGGAGTTCTGCTCTGAAGTAGGATTTGCCTTGAGGAAATATTGTAGTTGGTTTGATCCTGAGCACTAAAAATTTCTCTATATCAGTAATAAGGCTTTCTTGTCATTAATGTGTGGAGTAGCATTTGTAGTTTCCTTCAAACACTTTTTCCCCCTCACAATGTAGCTAACTGGCATGAGAGATATTCTATCCACATACTTCACCTTTCAACATGCCTTTCTCACTAAGCTTAAACATTTCTACTTTTTATTTAAAGTGATAAATTTGTGATTCTTTCTTTTATTTGAACACTTAGAGGCCATTGCATTATTAATTGGCCAAATTTTAATATGTGTCTCAGGGAATAAGGAAGCCTAAGAAGAGGGAAAATGATGGTAGAGCAGTCAGAGCACACATAATATTTATCAATTAAGTTTTCCAACTTACATGGGCAGAATCAGTGGTGCACCAAAACATTTATAATGGTAATCCAAAAGATCACTAATCACAGGTGGCTATAACAATATAATAATAATTTTTAAAGGGTGTAAATACTTTGAGAATGGCCAGAATTTGACATTGATTCATTCATACACACACACACACACACACACACACACACACAAACACACACATACTCATGGAGATTTTGAGAATGCAAATAAGTTCAATCAGTTATTGTTAGGGCATAGGCTGAGAAACAATAGGCAGGATCATATTCATTTTTCTGCTGGGTTTGAATAAAGAAGCATCTGTAAACAACTGTTTTTTTTTTTTGAGTTGGAGTCTCACTCAGTCGCCCAGACTGGAGTGCAGTGGCTGCTCCTGGCCACCGCAGCCTCGACCCGCTGGGCTCCGGCGATCCTTCTGCCTCAGCCTCCCGAGTAGCCGGAATTATAGGCATGCGCTGCCATGCCCGGATGATTTTTGGTTTATTGTAGAGATGAGGTCTCACCAAGTTGTCTAGGCGGGTCTCGAACCCGCGGGCTCAGGTAATCCACTCACCTCAGCCTCCCAAAGCGCGGGATTACAGGCTGAGCCACCGAACCCGGCTGTAAACAACTGTTAATAGAAGTCTCAGGACCATGACAGGAGCTAGTCTCAGGATCACGATGAGTCATATAATGTCAACTCTGAAATACTTAAAGAAACTTATTATTTGGTGAAATAGAATCAGACCAATTTCTTGGTGACAAGAAACTTTGACCAGCCTCTTTACTTTGTTTTAAGGTGAGATAAACTTTTCTTTAATGTTTAGATAAGTTATTTAAAATCAAGTGTTTTTTCTTTTACTTAAAATTTGCAGTGTCCAATTATACATATACATATAAGCCCTTTTTTTCTGAGACCTTTATTTCAGAGACTTTTATCTAATTGTTCCAATAAGAACAGCTATTACTTAATTTATGATTAAGTAAGAGGTATGTACAAGTTATGTTAAAAATGTCTTTTACATGTTAAATTATTTAATATCCAAATCTACCCTATGATATAGATCCCATGAATTTTTTTGACATTATACAGATGAAAAACTTCAACCATAAAAAAATTTCAGTAATTCTCTCAATGCCTTGCATCTAATGAGTATCCAATATGAAATTTGAACTCAAATGTCTAATTCCAAAATCTATGCTGTTTATCAATGTACTATACTCTCTTTTTTTTTCTGTTTGGGGATCTTGACCTATTTAACAAGCTTCAACAATAAGTTTCAAAAAGCTTGTTGAAGTTTCCAGAAAATTGCTTTTTATGCTGTTTTTAAAAATAATGTTACAGTCTTCATTGTCAACTTGGCATTCTATGAAACTAATGTTTCATTCCCTGAAAAAAAAAATCTAGATATATTACAAATGATATTCAAACAAGTAAATAGATAGAAATATATATGTAGATATTGAACTATAACTTCAAAATCAAGAGAAGCAATTATTAGAGGACAATAATAAGCAGTCTAGCATATACCTGATAATACAAGGGTAGTTAAATTTCAAATGTAAATGTTTCTATAGGTCTTGAGAGTTTCAAACCTGAGGTAAGAAGGAAAAAAGAGCAAATTCCTATAAAATTAGATGGAGTTATACAGTAATGTCTCCACTGTATAAAACTCATATCCAGGTAGAGTCGTCTCTGACTTTCTCTTGACTAATGAGTGTTTCTTTCCCAAGGTCAAATCCCCCTCACAAGAAAACCCCCGTCATGAAGGGTTGGTGCAGCAACATAAAGGCTTACCAGATTCCCCTTAGTGTAGGACAATTGTAAAGGGCCACCAGTTCCAGATCTCCCTGTATGTCTGACTGAGGATTTTGTTGTCACTACATCACAAATCATATTCTCCCTCTTCCCTCATCTACATCACTAACATGCTGATCTTGAAAGATCAGCTATATTCATTTTCTTATGCTGCTATAGCAAATTTCCAGAGACTTAGTGCCCTAAATAAGCACAAAAATCTTGTAGTCTGTTTTTTAGAAAGCTCAAGTTTCTTATTGAGCAAATCAAGTTGTTCATAGATCTGCAGTCCTTTCTGGAGGTTCTGGGTGAGAATCTGTTTTTTTGCTTTCTACAACCTCTACAGGCTGCTCTAATAAACTTGTAGCTGATAATCTCCATTTCATCTTTTGAGAAATGGTTTTAAGCCTTTTTCTCTCTTCACCTACACTTTTTAAAAATTTCTTTCTAACCTGATTGTGCACTTGTTTAAGAAATTCTAGAGGCTATTCCGAAGACTGACTCTGGAATAACAGAGTATGGAGACTTTATTGCAGAATTTGTTGTTCAGTGGTCATCTGAAGGAATTAATCTACAACCTAGCCACAGGTGAAACTGTACCAACCTGCTCTCCAAGTGGACTACAATTCTCGAAAACCATCAAAGCAAGATCTACTCCTAAATACTCTTCATTCTATTCCTTCTCTTTAAAATACACTATCTTCAGCCTAAAATTTTGAAATAGTTTATTTGTGGCATGAACCTGGTCATTTCTCCAACTGCTGGCTTTTGGAATAAAGTCACTGTCCTTCCACTAAATCTTGTGTTTGTTTATTTTGCCCCATAAGCAACAAGTAGCAGGATTTGCAAGTGGCAACACTCATAGTCCTTTTCTTTTCTTTTCTTTTCCTTTCCTTTCTTTCCTTTCCTTTCCTTTCTTTCCTTTCCTTCCTTTATTCCTTCCATCCTCCCTTCCTTCTTTCTACCTTTCTTCTTTCCTTCCTTCTTTCCTCTCTTTTATTTTAAAGTTTTGAGGTATATATGAGGATTTGCTACATAAATTACTTGCACATTGCTTGTTTGGGCTTCTAGCAAGCCCTCTCTCCCCCTGGTAGAGGACATAGTACACAGTGGGCAGTCATGTGCCTCTTATCCCCCCTCTGCTTCTGACTCCAGCAGCAGAGCCCAGCATCAGATGCTTCTCCTTCATTTTCAAAGCCAGCAATGGAGCATGAGTCTTTCTTAGATGGCATTGTTTGGCCTTGCTTTGCCTTTATATTTCCTTTTTTGAATCTGACCCTTCTGCTCCCATCTTCCACTTTTAAGGACACTTGTGATTATATTGAGCCAGACTAGATAATTTCCCTATCTTTAAGTCAGGAGATTAGCAGTCTTAATTCGATGATAACCTCATTTTTTTTGGTCACAAAATTTAACACATTCACAAATTCTGGGGATTAGGACATGGATATCTTTAGGAGGCTATTATTCGGCCTTTTATAACTTTCCGGTAAGATTCTTATGTGCAAATCTCCACTTCTGAATAATGTGCATTCTAAAAAACCCAACCCACAAGACCTTCTTAGCTCAGAACTTTGAAGAATTTAGAAAGGACTCACAAAGGCAAAGACAAGCTCACAAAGGCAAAGACAAGTAAATAGCAAACATGCACAGATTATTCTTAACATGAATAAAGAGTTAACAATATAATTTTAAAATCTCTGCTAAATAGAAAGTTAAGATACATGGAAGAATAATAAGAAATTTCAACTTTAAATGTATTTTAAACCTTAAAAGAAAAGGTTTAGCTTTCTTTTTTCATTCCACCACCTGTCTATTTTACCCTGGTCCTGAAAATTCACCCACAGATTCATTAATTTAAAAAAATTTATTTAAAAATATTTACAAAAGAATATGGAAAGAAACTAGGAAAGGAAATATTTAATGATAGTTTTAAAAGATTCTAGAAGTCACAGAGGCATAAGGTCTTAGACTATAAGGACCTACTGAATACTGAGCGGAAGTTTAAAGTGATAAATGTGATTTAATAAAATAAAAAACATTTTATTTTAATTTATTTTATTTTTTGAGTTGGAATCTCACTCTGTCACCCAGGCTGGAGTGCAGTATGCTCAGGGCCCCTGTAGCCTCGACCTACTGGGCTCAGGCTATCCTTTCATCTTAGCTATCCAAGTAGCTGGAGTTACAGGTGTGCGCCACCACACCCAGCTAACTTTTCAATTTATTGTAGAGATGAGGTCTCACCATGTTGCCCAGGCTGGTCTTGAACCCCTGAGCTCAGGCAATCCTCTTGCTTCAGCCTTCCAAAGTGCTGGGAATACAGTCTTGAGCCATTGCACCTAGCCTGAAATTTTAGAACATCAAAAATAAACATGCTTTGTAAAGAATGAGAGAAAAAAAGTTCCTTTCAAATCAGTGAAAAGCATGTCTTTCTTTTTGGAGGTAATAAAAAAATGAAAAATGGAACAATAAAAACAGTGAAAAAATGAGTGGTATCATATGTTTTATTAATGGTACTGATTACTAGGGGAAGAAATACTGAACAGTAAATTAATAAAGGTCATGAGGTTTTGGGGGGTTTTTTGGTTTTTTTCAAGACAACAGTTTAGAGGCTTTCAAGTGTGTCTTATCTATGGAAACATTGTGATACAGTCTGGAAAGATCAACATAGTGAACCTCAATTCAACAAGGAAAATGAATATTCTTTGGAATGAAGTTGGGTACACTAGGTCTCAGAGAGGAGAAGATGGGACTGAAAACTCCCCTCTGAGACTTAACTTTCAATTAGGGATTTGCTTAACCCAGTCCATGGGAGAGCACCTCATTTCTCCCAGGTCCCAGAGCTATCTCAGGGTGAGGCTGAGAGCTGGTGAGACAGAAAGATAC
>CAUYQG010069628.1:0-31711 GCA_963574415.1 Tarsius wallacei
GTGTGCCTGTAGTTCCAGCTAATTGGAAAGCTGAGGCGGAAGGATCGCCGGAGCCCAGCAGGTCGAGGCTGCGGTGGCCGGGAGCGGCCACTGCACTCCAGTCTGGGCGACAGAGTGAGACTCCAACTCAAAAAAAAAAAAAAAGAATATTCCCTTGAATGCATTCCTATTATTTGTCTTTTGTGAGTGTCAATATGGACTTAATGCCTTCCACAGGCTCAACTGGTCCCAACTTAGTGTTGCCTGCTTTTGGATGTTTAATTTTTCGCAGCCAGCTGAAAGGAGACGTTTAAAAATATATCTTTTCTTTTCTACAACAGAGTATTCCAGAATCATTTTAAGTTATCTTGCCCCAAAGAGACCGACATCTAGGTACCAGAAAGCGTACTTTGTGTTATTTCACAGAAGAAGTTAAAGCAGAGTTAGGCAACTTAGGAGTTTCAAACCCCTGACATGTCAGAAAAAGTACCTTTTCTCCAAAGTCCAAGTATTCAGGTTTCCTTTTTTTTACTTTTTTTACTTTGTTATGGTATGAATTCATTAACCTTATTTATTTGTGTCTTCCAGTTGCTTCTGGTATACCATGCCAGAACAACAACAATCAATGTCACAATCAACACAACGCTCTCAATTTATATTGTTGTTCCACTTTTAGAAGTTTTTATTTTATCTTCCCTCTCTTTTGCTCAAGCATCATGTAATTGGCACTGAAATATAAAAGCCTAGATCAAGGGTTAGCAAACCACAGCCCATCAGAAAAATCCAGCCCATTTTATGATTTTTAAATACAATTTTACTGAAACACAGCCATGTCCATTCGGTTATATACTGTCTACAGCTGCTTTGGCATTGTAATGCCATACTGGTTGTGATAGAGACTACATGGCACACAAAGCCTAAAATGTTTACTATCTGGCTCTTTACAGGAAAAAAAAATGCTGAATGATCTCCCTTTTCTGTACCTATCAATCATCCATTGTCTAAAAATAAAAGGAAATCCCAACATTCTTCCAAGGAAACAATAAAGAATACAGAGACATGGTAGTTTAGCTAGATTCCATAAATCTTCCATAATATCATGGAATGAGACCATAAAAATAATTATAAGCCTTTAAGGTTTTTCCCAAAGCTCTTTTGTAACTTTATTGTTAAGGGTCTTAGCATCATAACTTATTATTTATCATGGGCACCTTACTGTTGAACTGAAACTTCCAAAAAACCATTGTATCTATATATGTGTAGTAGATCTATTTTATTAATAGTCCCAGTTCTTCATCTGCAGCCTCCTTTTGTGAGCAGGCTTTTTACCACGTGACTTTGCAGTTTCTTTCACTAAAGACACCATGTGGTTTCTCATCTCTTTTATCTGTCTTGGCCTATGACATGCTTTAGGTTGCAGAATGCAGCAAAGGTGATAGCGTGCCAGATCTGAGGCTCTTTAGAGGCCTTTAGTTTCTGCTATTTCCCTTGCATCTCTTCCCCTGCCATAAAAACATCCAAGGAGGATGAAAGACACATGTAATATATATGAGTTGCCCCACTTATCCAAGCCACAGCCAGTCAAGATCAACCAACAATGAGCATTATCCACACATGTGAATGAGCCCAGCTAAAAATGGCAGAACAACCTCAACTAACCACTCTAGATGTGTAAACGACAAACATTTGCTACTGAGGGATTTTTGTTTGTCATAAAGCATTAATGTGGCAATAGATAACTGACACAAAATATATTAAAATTACTTCCCTTGCTGTTGTACCAGTTCATCTTTTCAAAAACCAATTAAGAATGTTAGAAAATACAACCAAATTGATATTGAGAAATTTGCAACACTTATAAAACTTAACCTCAAGAGCTCAAGTAGAATAATATCTGTGAATTGTCTGAATTCCACAAGGGCCAACTCAGAAACCACTAGCACATTTGGATGATGACACATTTCATTTGCAATTCTGTAATCGTGTTACATTTAAATATCCTAAAATCCCTGTACAAGTAATTCTCCAACATTTTTGGATCTATCCCAGAAGTTTTAATCCCTACATAAAACAAATCTGAGAATTTAGCAGGTTGTAACTATAGAATATTTTGATACAATTATCCAACATTTTGCAGAGATTTTAGCCTCTCTAATGTTTAATTCTGTGTAGATGTACAACTACTACAGTCAGGGAATAATCAGTCACTTTTTTCTTGGTAAATACGGCATAATAAGATCTCCAAATATTAGATACAACTTTGCCCGAATCTAAACAGACCTACTCCATGTTGGGATACTCAATTGGATGTAGAAGGTGCTGGGAGCAAGTAATTTATTTTTAACAACTTGGTGGTAATTGTGGTTCAGACCTTTGATCCCCAATAATTTAGCTGATTTGTATGCTATTTGCTTGGGTTTGGGTGTTTAATTAGCATCTGCACTGAGGTAGAGGCTTATGGATGCCCTGTGATGTTACTTCTGTTTACAGACATTGCTCTGCTGGAGGCAGGTATCTCCATCGTCAATCTGTCTTGCAGAAGGACTTAATCTTTCCTTTGTGGGATCCAATGTTCTCGTATATTTCCTAGACAAGCTGTATTTTTTTCCCTGCTTGCTCTCCCTTCTCTCTCTCTCTCAGGATCTTTTTTAGTTTGCTAAAGAAGCCCGAAAACTTTATTCTCTTTCTAAGTTTTTTAAAATAAAATCTCATTTAGTTAAACTCCTCTTGACGAATGTCCCAATTGTAAAAGTGAGGGAGTGGAGGGAAGCCCCTGCCCACTCTCCATACAACTTCTTAGAGTTTCAAGTAAAAATACTAAAGTTTCCAGATAGGAAAAGTAGTTGGTCTTTTTCCAAGGTTTGAGAAAATCTGGGCTTTCTGCCAGTGTCTCCTTCTTTATCTTAGTTGGCTCTATCCCAAGGTCATCTTTTCCCAAACAAAATTTTGTCTGCAAATATCAGTTGCTTAGCACTTTAGTTTGTCTTGAGATAATTTTAAATCAGTATGCATAGAAACCATGGCTCACCCTGGACATAATTATGAATATAGTTTTCAGCTTCTCAGACATTCTTAGTACTGTATTTCACCAGGTTCATGCATATTTCTTAAGCAGAAGTTTCAAGAAAGAGCTGCTTTTACTTAAATTTTACTATTGGAAGTTTTATATCTCAATTAATTATTTTTTACTTTCCAATTAAATGTGCCTAGTTTGTAGGAAACATTATTTCTGAGACCCAAACCTGTATTTCATTAAAACTTCGTTTTTGGATGCCCACATCACATAATTCCAAGTTCATAGCACTTTTTTAGAAGAGGAGTTAAAATGAGCAAAACACAGATTAGTTTTGAAACATAATAAATATATCATAGCTTAAAGTAATTACAAAACTTTCCATTTTTTCTCTTTAAGATCTGCCTCCCTGGGTTAGTGAGAATAAGCAAATCTCAGCACCTTTCTTTCCTTCTCACATTTACACCCAATTTTGCCTAATAAACAGCCTTTCATCAGTCTGCAGGATGCTTGGTTGGGAGGTACTTCTTACATCCCAGATCTTGTCATTTCTAATGGATCTATGCTAGCATTGGTGTCATGGTTTCAGTGTAAGTTGTTCTTAACAGTCAAACACTGGTTCAGATGGCTTACAGTTTAGCTTCTGCTGAAAATTCAGAGCTTGGCTAGAGACAATAAAAAAAATTAAGGAATTTTGATTTGGCCAAATTTGGGATTGTAATTCATTTTTAATCCACAGTGACAAGAAACTCAGAGTTAAGGATTCCTTTGGAATAATTCCTTTGGAATAATTACTTCTATCTGCTATCTGATGTCAACCCATCCACCTGGCCTTCTGGTATCAGCATATCTTACTGCAGTATCTTCCCCCAATAACTATGACCATTAGGATCTGAAGCCTTTGCATCAATCCTACTTCTGACACCAATTGATATTAATGTCATAATGGAATAATAATATGAAGGATGGAAAGACACCAACAAATCCAGTTAAATGATATAAATTTTATTTTATAGGAAATGATATGAAGATATAACTCTTCAGGGATAACTATACAAAGCAAGAGCTAGAGGAAGAATTTCACAGTTGCAGGAAGAGGCTTTTCTTCTTCCCCAAAACTCCAAGAAAACAGCTTCCTGTGAAACTGTACATAAAGAGTGAAGATCCTACCAGATGTTAGAAACGTACACTTTCTTGTTCTTAGGGAGTCTTTCCTAGCTTCTACAGCTCCCGGCTCCTCTGGATAGGTGTTTGCAGTATTTCATAGCTAAGAGAAAGCAACTTCTATCAAACAATTACCATTCACTCTTCAATGTTTTTTGTGAGACCACCCCTTAGGCCTAGGTCTATTTTTGAAGGAGTGTACAAGCTCACCCAGTTATATCATGTAGAATTAAAATAAATAAGGCCTAAAGCAGAGCTGGAAGGAACAGCAACACACAGTGATTAATGGAGGAAGAAGAGTATACAGAGGAGACAGAGAAAGAACCCACAGGCAGAAGAAGAAACAGGAGCCTATGGAGTCACAGAACTCAAGAGAAAATAACATTTTGGGAAAGAGAAAGTGATCAGTTGAATCAAGTATCACCAAAAGGTCAAGTAAAAGAAATGAAAATAGTTCTCTAGATTAGTGGCATGGAGGTTGTTAGGGTAGACAGAGGGATGCAGTTCCTTAGAGTGATGGAAAATGGAGCTAGATTGATTAGTCAGAAGACTGAGAGAAATACTTATTGTGGACTACACAACTTCATAACTTCACGCCTGGGAGAGGACTAGAGAGATAGGACCCTGGCTGCACAAATGCCTAAGTTCAAAAGAACAGCTATTTTTAAGAGGGATGAGATTTCTCATAAGAAAGAAACAATGGAGACAAAAAAGAATGAGGACACAGAAAGGGGGCGGGGTGCGGGAGAGAATGTGAACACCTGATGAAGATGTCTGAATAGAAATAGGGGAATTGGCTGTCAATTATCAATTGTAGGGGCATTTACTTCACCACCATAGAATGGACAGTTTGTAGGATTTGTGGCTGGAAGTTAAAGGAGTTTCATTAGAAGGCTCCAACTTTACCTAAGAAATAGTATGTGTAACCCTTGTTGAAAGTGAGGAGAAGCAGCAGGATTTGATGGCTCGAGAAGAACAGAGGTCTAAAAATAGAACAGCTGATTGGGGAATTATATGAGGACTCACAGGCAGAAAAACTGACCCTATAGGTGTTAGGGATCTAGCAGGATCACCAACTAGTCTCTAATCTGCACCACTGTTTGATTTTTTTTTTTATAACTCTCAGTCTCCTGGGTGCTGATAAGATGGTTTGTAGAGGCTTTTCCAACTAGGGTTTGGTCAGAAGAAGAATAGGAGATAGAGAGGTGAAGAACTCAAGCATGGAAAATAAAGCTAGTGAGAGTAAGAGGTGATATAAGGATGGACTTAAAGAATACAGGATTAGAAAATCAAGATCAGGGAAAGAAAAAAGACGTACACAATGGGAATTAATATAGGTTTGATGTTTCAGTACTGAATTTGGCTATAAGATTTCTGAAAATATGGGAAAAATTAAATAGATATTAAGTTATAAGACTCTCCTTTCAAAAAGTATGATTCATACACATTTTTGGCAAATAAAAAATACACTTAGCTTAAAATAAGAAAATCTCCTACTCTTAGCAATAACGTTCTTATACTTCCCAGGTCCTCCAAAGCATGTGACAAAGGCTATGTGCTGAAGGATGAGGGAAATGATAAAGAACAGAATGGCACTCAAATGGGAGAAATGGCAAGTCTACCTCATATGACAGTGATGAGGTTGGGAATCCTTCTTTTCTACTGCTTCAGGTTCAAATCATTAAAATATGTCCTCAAGATGGATTCAGCAATATAGCTTTTTAAAAACTTTATGGAGATACTTTCATACCATACAATTTACTCACTTAAAGTATACAATTCAGTGGTTTCCACTGTAATCACAATTGTGCAGTCAAGATCACAATTTAATATTAAAATGTTTTTATCTCGTCATACACGTTAGCAGTCACTCCCTATTTCCTCTCAGCCCTGCCACCCCCTGCCCAAGGCAACCACTTATCTTTATGTATCTATGAATTCACTTATTTCAGACATTTCATATAAATGAAATCATATAATATGTTATCTTTTGTGACTGGATTATTTCACTTAGCATAATGTTTTCAAGGTTTGTGCAAGTTGTCTCATGTATCAGTTCCGCAATTTCTTTTTATTGCTGAGTAATATACCATTACATAGATAGACCACATTTTGTTTATCTATTCATCAGTTGATGGACAATTGGATTGTTTCCATTCTTTGACTATTATGAATAATGCTGTGATGAACATTTGTGCAAAAGTTTTTATGTGGACATGTGTTTTCATTTCTTTGGGGTATAAACCTAGGGGTGGAATTGTTGAGTCATATGGGAACTCTATATTTAACATATTGAGGAACTGTCAGATCATTTTTCACAGTGGCTGCGCCATTTTACATTTCTACCACCAGTGTATGAGAATTCTAATTTCCCTCTACATTCTTGTCACCATTTCTATTTTTGTTGTTGTTTTTTTCATTGTAGCCATCCTAGTAGATGTGAAAGTAGCATCTCACTATGGTTTTGATTCTGCCAAAAAACTTTAATGTGCTTATGAATTAAAATCTAGACTGCAGGGCACTGGAATGGGTGCAGAAATATAACACATAGAACCACTTTAACTTTGTGTGTTCATTAGTGCAGCTCATTTTTGACTTTTCTCTTTTCCAAGTCATAAGTCAGATCACATTTCTTGAATAACTTGTGGTTAGGTAGGGTCAAGTGACTAGCACTAATAAATGAGTTATAAATGGAAGCAATGCTGTCAATTCTTTCTCTCTGCCTTGCCAACCAACAACTTTCAAAATAGTGGCAGCTGTTCTAGCCTGAGCCATTGAATGGGGGGACATTTAGCGTACATGCCGCGTGAGTGAGAAACAAATATTTGTTATTAGGTGGGATTGGCAGTTGAGGGAAACTGCCAGAGGAGAGGAGAGCACACCTCATCAACAAGGGTAACTGCATAATGAACACCTGTATACCTAACCCTGAATTGTACCCCACATCTTTAAAAAAAAAATTTAAAAGTTAAAAAAAAGAGAGAGATGGTGATTGTTTGTTACTGCAGTATAACTGGGCATATCCTGAGATAAAATAATCTTTATTTTGAATTGTGTGTGTTACTTGGTGGTTAAGACATCAAAGTTCAACAGATATGACAAATAACTTTGCATCTCTAAGCCTCAGCCTCCTTCTCTATAATACGGGTGTCATAAATCTACCTTGCACATTTGTTTAAAGTTAAACAAGACAATGTGTTGTTCAATAATGCTCAGCACAGTGCATGGTGCATGGCAGGTTCTTAAGAAGTGATTGTTCTTAATAAAAGAGCAATGAGTGTAATTTTGGAGTTAATTGCATGCAGAAGGTGATAAGCCAGACTTTGAAGGACCAAGTCATAGAACCAGGGAAGCTCGGAGAAGGATAATGGTTTTTCTTTGGGTAATGAGTTTGTACTTTGCAGCAAACATTCCTGTTGGTGCATAGCTGCATGTCATTATTACAGGGTGGAGGATCATCTTTTGGGTTCAGATTTTTCTTCCCAGAAGAGAAGAAATGACCACAGTATTCTGACTCATTTCACAGAATAAGGAAGACACAATATGGAAAGTGATTAAATTTTAAATATGTTAAAAAGTGATTTTATGAATCCAAAATTATCAATAACTCTTTAGAATAGCAGGTTGGGAAATACCAAAACAAATTCCCTTGAGAACATTTAGAATCCATATCAAATATATTTTCCCCCTATGTGCGTACCTTCCCTGAGACTACATGAGATAAGGGACCTGGTTCAGCCTTCAAAAGACAGTCAACAGGATTAGTTAATGCTATGCAAATATTTCTATTCATGGTAAGGAGGAGGAGAATTTAATAAACTAAAGCCTCAAGATTTTTGAGCAGCTCATTTCAAGATGAAAAAAAATGCAGTTTTTCTGTTTTCCACTTAAGCAGTAGCTCCTCCCCAAACCTGGTGGCAGTTTTTTCTCCTCTACTTTTCTGCAGCCTCATCTTGACTTTATTTTCATGACTGGTAGCAAGCCAAGGGTGAGAAATGACCTCTTCCCACCAAACTGTCTAGGAAGAAAGGCCACTTTGTCATGAATTACATTATCTAATGGCCACTTGCTACTCAAAATGTGGTCTGTTGACCAGCTAGCTGCATTGGCAACACCTGAAAGCTTGTCAGTAACACAGAATCTCAAACCCCACCCAGACTTCATGAATCAGAATCTGTATATTAACAAGATGTCCAAGTAGTCTATGTGCATATTCAATTCAAGAAGTGCTTGTCTAACTCTCATATATCCCGTATCAGATAATTATTATTATTCTGATTACTCATTTGAAAAAAATGATAACAGGGAGGTAGTTACTTGGCAAGAATCAATAACTAAAAAGCACCAGAGTTGGTTTTTAAGGTAGTTCCCATAATTCTAAATGTCAAACATTTCTTCCTTTCACCATGCTTTCTCTATATAAAATGAATTCAGTAGTTCTGTTCATAACCACCCCACTCCCAACCTCATCCATTTACTGATTCCTGACACATAAACTCTTATTCTCTGATATGTATGATTTAACTTGAACATTGCCCATTCCTTGAAATATTTTAAACCCCAATATCTATGGGGAGAACGACTCAATAAATCCCCTAAACATTGGTGTTTGGGAGTTTGATCTGACTATTGCTTTTACCCATTGATGATAAGAGCAAAGCAGCTTGAGATCCACATGGTATCTCAGGGCAAAGGAAGGAGGGAAGAGGAGAATAAGGAGGAGACAGAGGGAAAATGCCTTATATGTATAATTTGGCATAAATCAACACTTCCTAGGATCCTGCTGTTCTTGGAGTTTTCTGTAGCTACTGGCTAGAGTCTATTCAATTGCTTCTGTCACAGATCTCTGGATACTCCAAATTAGGCCTGTGTCCTTCCTCTGTGATATTTCCAAGGAGGTAAGCACAGAAACCTTCGCAGAAACGTACCACTGCTACCCAGAGTGATTGAGAAGAAATATGGAACATCTGTGCTTACCAGTGCTCAAAGCTGTATCATCATTAAAAAAAAAAAAAACATAATCATTTACTCTAGCTGTTTGTGTTCTCTACTATTTGTCAGATACTGTACTAGGTCCTTAACAAATATTTCCATAATAGTCTTAAAAGCATGTATTATCCAGGAATTGTCATTGGTGGGGAATGGAGCCTGTCTTCTATCCCAGGCCTATTTGAGGCAAAAGGAGTGTCCTTCTGCCATAACACACTGCTATGGCATGCTTAAATTAACCTCCTACTCAAGCTTCAATGCCCAGCTCCAATCACCCCTTCACTAGGCAACATCCTCTCGGTGACCTTGGTGATAATTTTCTCTCTGTAGCGCTGAATTGATGCTTTTCATGTTATAATTTACATTCCTCTTACCATAAGTTTCAATTAATTCTGTTTATGCCTGTATCCCAACTCCTCACACAAACCTTTGAGCCCTTAAATGTTCTTTGAATTGCCAGCTCCAGCTTCATAGCAGGAGTTCTATGGTATCATCAGTTAGTTTATAAACAAACTTAGGCATAAAGTCTGCTCTCTGAATGCCTCTGGAAGTCAAACATTCCCTGTTGGTTGAGCCATTCCAAAAAATGTCCATGTAACCATAATAGCTGACAGCTCCCTCCTCAAAACAATGGCTTACCCTTAGGTATTTTGTACTCGTATATGACTGTTCTTGCCCTTAGTTTTGTGCTGTTTTTCTTTCCCCTCATTCTCTCTCAAAAGGAGAACATAGCCTGGGTTTTCTTTACACTTACCACTGCTCCCTCTCATGTATTCTTTACACCTTGGATTCTAGGAGAATACAGGAAGAGAAGTTCTCTCTTCCTGTCTTGCGTACGTGTACTTGCTCATTCTCTAACATTTGAGAATTTACTGTGTACATCAGACATTGTGCTAAGCATTTTACATATCTATTTAACTCTCATAGAAATAATACTGTGATATATGTACTATCATTATACCCATTTTGCTCAGGAGTACTTTCAAGTACACAGAAGTAACTTTCCCATGATTACACTAAGAAATGGGAGAGCCAGAATGTGAATTTAGGCTATGTGTTCCAATGATATATTTATCTATTGATGCCAGTAAGAAACACAAGTTAAATATGGCAAATGCATAGGTATGTAAACCAATATGGTTATGGGTACCATGTGGATTACCAAGTAAATTGGGAACTCCAAACATTTCTCATAACTAGTCCTTGACTAGGACCCATCTTCCTAGCTTCTGTTACAGGTACTCAGCGAATACAGGTGGATCATTATGTTTGAGCTAAATTGTGAAAAATAGGAAGTTTAAATGAGTGTTGGTATTACTATTTTGTTTATAAATTATTTATTAGGGAAAGAATGTGACTACCACTAATGTCTTCCCAAATTCAACATAAACGATTTCTGAATAGTTCAAATGTCAGATTATTCATATCTACTTGACCTTCTCTAGCAGCAGAAATCTTTGAGAGTTGATGGTTTGCAGGTATTTGAAGAAGTTATTATGTAAATGAAAACATCATGTTCATTCAGATATTTGTTGTAGGCATTACAGCAGACATAAAAGCACAATGCATTCTCTCAAAGGTACATCATGTTTTGGGGAGAAAATAAGTTAGATACATGTTTCTCATTAAATAACAAGCAGATTTTAAAATGGCTCTTTGAGAGGATGACAATCACAAGCTAACGTGTGATTATACCAATAGCAATTCAGAGAAGGAACACGTAATGTCAGGTTGAGGTAAGCGATCTCTAGAGAGGTTTGGTGGAGAAGACAGATTTTAAGCTACAGTTAGAAAGGTCAATAGAATTAAAGTAAGGAGCAATGAAAGGAAGGGCATATGGGGTGGGTTAAACTGCATGGTAGATTAAATAATTCATAATAGAAAATGTCTTTATGCAGAACAAACTAGCATCATTATTGGGCTTAGTTTGGACTTTTGTCTTGAATAAATAGAGAATATATGTGACTCTGTTTAAACTTTGTGACCCCTGGCATAAGGGGAAAGATTGGAAAATGGGATTGACACTGTTGCCAAATCCCTCTGGTAACAAAGTTCAACACTGCAGAGGGAATGACAGCTACTGTTGTCTGCTTAGCAGGTTTTCTTGGGTCACTGAGAGACTTGGTTTCAAATACATCAGATGAATTATCAGTTTTAGAGAAACACTGCCTGGCATCACCCAGTCTTGCTCCACGAGGTCCCTAAAAGGTTTTGCATTTATTGCTTAAAAGTTAGACATCCGGGCAGGAATGTAAACACGGTGGGGCAAGTTCAATGGCTTCTCAGGGACATTGAATGGTGCTGTCCTCTAGAGGACCAATTAGATAGTAGGAATAAGATCTAGTGATCAGATGACTATTGTCAACAATAATTTATTGTATATTTCAAAATAACTGGAGAAGTGGCTTTGGAATGTCCCCAATGCAAAAAAATGATAAATGTATGAAATGATGGATATCCCAGCCACCATGATTTGATCATTACATGTTGTATACATATATCAAAATATTACATGAAAATATACATATATATTCATGTTAAATCACACAAAGATCTCTGAGAGGTAAGAATTATGGCATGAATTTTATTTTACAGACGACAGAAATAAGGCTCAGTAGGTGGCCCAGTGGTATTGGCAAATTTGGGATTCAACAATATAATCACTTAACTCTAAAGCAGTAAATAAAAAGGGTCTATAAAAAGAGGAAATAAGAATATATATATATATAGTCTAATGAATATGCATGTGTACCCCCTGAATCTAAAATTTAAAAAATAATATATATGGTAGAATAACTAAATCCAGCTAATTAACATATGTGTTGCCTCGTGTAGTTATCATTTTTTGTGGTGAGAAGACTTACCATCACGTTGTACATAATAAATACATACAATTTTATTTGTTAATTTAAAAAGTAAAACAGAATTCAAAATAAAAAGAGGAAAGAAGAAATGAGAGGTCTTAGAAAGTTCATCTGCCTCTCTCTTGGCACAGCCAATGCACTCTAGGATACAGAAGTTGGTAGGAAAAAAAACCTAGAACCTGGAAGCAATGCAAGTTGAAGAGAAACCTTAAGGGAACCCCAAATCTAGAACCACTGAAGGAGCACCCAGAACAGAGAACTCAGTCAAAAACAGCCTCATAAGAACACCTTAGTCTGCCCAATAAGATGAGCAATAATTCACCCCAAAAGGTAGTGAGAAATATTTGGACTTATTGCTGAGATATCACTGGGACATGTACCAAGGGGAGACTGCCTGGAAAGGGTTGTTTACAAAATGGAAACATGATTGGAAAGCATATGCTGGAATGAATCTGCACTTATGCCTAAATTATTTGAGTATATTTTTTGCTTAGATTTTGTTGTAGTAACAATAATACAGTTTGAAGAAAGTTCTGGAGAATGCTTATAATAAAAATATAGATCTGATGCTTTGAACTTTTTGCTCAATACGAGGAGAGACAAGTATTACACACCTATTTCGAGAGGCAGCTAGGTTCCTACTAGGGTGTGCAAGACATCTCATGCTATGTCTAAGAGGAGTGGTTATTTTTCCCCTCTCAGTAAAAACAAAGGAGAACCTCTCACAAGAATACATACTTTTGACATTAAGAGAGCACCTATTTGACTATAATCTTTGGCTCGAGTCTTTTTTCTCAGAAAGGAAGAGATAAAAAAGGAAGATAATAAAGCTCAAAAAATTCAATGTCAAGACACTAACGAATGAAGAAACTCACCTAAGAAGGCTGAACAACAGCAACAAAAAGTTATTTGTTTTAAAATAATTTTAGATTTACTGAAGAGTTGCAAAGGGTACAGAAAGTTCCAAAATATTCTTCATCTTAATGTTAACATCATATATATCCAGGTGAAGACACTTTTGACACCAAGATGGTCTGAAGCCTACAGATAAGTTGATTATAAAGTAAAGGTTTCAGTAAACTATAACAGTAAGATTAAGAACAAATATAAACTGAACAATTTTAGCAAGAAAATAAGAATGTGTACTTTTTGAAGTAAGCACTATCAATAGTTTAAAAATTCAACTTTTATTTTATTTTATTTTTGTTCCCTCCTCCCCCCCAACACCGGCAGTATCCCTCTGCTGCCAATCTCTTATAGGATTATGGTAAATGTTCAGGGTTCACTTACGAGTGAGAACATGTGGTACTCTGTTCTTTGTTTCTGTGATAGATCACTGAGTATTATAGATTCTAAATCCATCCAAGTTGCTGCAAAGATCATAATTTCGTCCTTCTTTATGGATGCATAATATTCCATTGTGTATATGTACCACATATTTTTATCCAGTCCAGTTTCGATGGGCAGCACAGATGGTACCATGTTTTTGCTATTGTGAATAGTGTTGCAATAAACATGCGTGTGCAGGTATCTTTTTTGTAGAATGATTTGAGTTCCTCTGGGTATATTCTCAGTAGGGGGATTGCTGGGTCATATGGGAGGTCAATGTCTAGTTCTCTTAGAAATCGCCTCACTGTTTTCCAAAGAGGTTGCACTAGTTTGCATTCTCACCAGTAGTATAGAAGCACTCCTTTTTCTCCACAGCCTCACTAGCATCTGTTGTTGTTTGTTTTATTAATGATGGCCATTCTTACTGGGGTTAGGTGGTATCTCAATGTGGTTTTGATTTGCATTTCTCTGATGTTGAGTGAGGCTGAGCACTTTTTCATGTGTCTGTTGGCTGTCCGTATTTCTTCTTTTGAGAAGTATCTATTCATGTCTTTTGCCCATTTTTTAATGGGGCTGCTTGTTTTTTTCCTTTCAGCACATTTGAGCTTTTTGTAGATCCTGGATGTTAGGCCTTTGTCAGATATACAGTGGCAAGTATTTTTCCCATTCTGTGGGCTGTCTCTCACCTCTCTTGATGGTTTCTTTTGCTTTGCAGAAACTTTTAAGTGTGATGAGGTCCCACTTGTCTATCTTATCTCTTATGGTATGGGCTTTTGGGGTTTTGTCAGGAATTGGTTGCCAGTTCCAATTTCCATAAGGGTGTCTCCTGCATTTTCTGAGGTTCTTATAGTTTGAGGTTTTATGTTTAGGTCTCTGATCCATTTAGAATTGACTTTTGTGTATGGTGATAGGTAGGGCTCCTGTTTTAATCTTCTGCATGTGGTCAGCCAGTTATCCCAGCACCATTTACTAAATAGGTTCTAAACTCAAATTTAGTAACACAGTTTTAACTTATCTTTTTGATGGTTACTAGAGAGTTGTATGTTTTGCAGAAGTAAGCAGAATCTCTTCATTTAAAAACAAAATTCTAGTATAACATAAGTCACGGCCTTTGCATGGTAGCAACACATCCAGATACATTTTGATAATGAACTATTTCTTTCAAATTAAAGCCTGAAAACATAAATATTTATTGAATGTATGGCTAATACAAAAGGGTGATTTGAGCCGGGCTTGGTGGCTCAGCCTGTAATCCCGCGCCTTGGGAGGCTGAGGTGAGTGGATTGCCTGAGCCCGCGGGTTCGAGACCCGCCTGGGCAGGCGAAACCTCATCTCTACAATAAATCAAAAAAAAAAATTAGCCGGGCGTGGTAGCGCGCACCTGTAGTTCCAGCTACTCGGAAGGCTGAGGCGGAAGGATCGCTGGAGCCCAGCAGGTCGAGGCTGCGGTGGTCGGGAGCGGCCACTGCACTCCAGTCTGGGTGACAGAGTGAGACTCCAACTCAAAAAAATAAAAAATAAAAAAAAAACTAAAAAAAAAAAAACTATAAGATCTATTATTACACTAATAAAATGTATAAAACTCCTTAACCAGTCAGGAACTTGGGGCAGCTGCAACATTAGTACTTTTCATTTCATAGTTGTTCACAGGCTGTGCAAATTAATGTGTAAAAGGAGTAATGCAAAGTGTCAGGATGCTATCTTTGCATAAAATCACAGTATATTTTTAGATGAAACATTAAATTTCCATGAAAGACCTTGCATTGTAAGAACACAACAATTAGAGAGCTATACACCAAATCAGTGTTTAGAATAAAAGCATAGTGGATGACTTGAAGTGCCTGATAGTAGCCATAATTAATAGGTGCTTCTCTCACACACACAGAAAACGTGTTCATGTAGCAAAACTGAGAGTATGCGTTTATGCCGTATAAAGAGTGTAACTTCTCCCTCGTTTAGGGAGAAGAAAGGCATCTTGTATTGTTGGATAAAGTGCTTGAGGCAAAGCCTGATATAAAGTACTCACTAAGCAGTAGCTAGCAGCACCTTGTTTGTAGAATGAATACGCTTACAGGTCTATCCAAGGGGGAATGAAGGAGATTCAAAGCAAATACAAGTCACGACTAGAGCCAGGGAAGAGCCTCCGTGAACACAGGAACAAGACTCCAGCATGGACAGGAGCCACGTGGATATCCTGATCCCCCAGGTGTGCAGATAGCTGGTGAGAGGGCCACCACTGAGCTGAAACTCTAAGCAGAGCCTCTGTTCTAGCTCTTTCTAGTCTTCCTTGACTTTATTTAGAAGCCAAGTAGACCACATGGGAATTCCTTTGAGTTTCTGTCCCTCTTGGGCCACCCAGAGCCCTGTTGTGTTCCCACCTTTCTCCTTCTGCACTCACTAGTGCTCTGCATTCTGTTGTCTATCCTCTGCTCATTCTGTTCCCAATACCTTCTTCCTGGATTTTTTCATCCCTCCCACCACAATTTATTCATGAATTCTGACTTTTCTTCAACTTTTTCTTTTTATCCATCCATATACATCTCTTGCTTAGTACAAATTACCAGTTACGCAGAACTTCTGTGTAGAAATTTTTTAATTATTTACATGCAAAATGGTTGCATTTTATTTGATGGATGTGATCCTGAGCCGTACAATTTGAAATATGCATCTGTGAAACGAATCCTGTCAAATGACGGGAGATATCTATGTTTACCAACTAAGGTGGAACTGCCATGTGGCAGTCACAATGTCAACACAGCTTATTCAGCCTGCCAATTTGGAAATTCTGTGATTCTTGAAAAAAAATTCAATTCAGGAATTTGCATCACTGCATTCTGTCCATAAAATCAGAATTCACTCATATTTCAATTGCACAACTTTGAATTTGCATATTTTACAATTTTATTCATATGACTGTATATTACATGGTAGTAGGGATATTTGTTTCAGAGGTAAGCTGAAGTCTTGGAAAGACTGCGAGAAGGTCTAAGGAAATTGAGAAAAATAAATATCTACCTTGTTATCTGAGATGTGCTAGTTATTGGATTGTTAAGGAGGCAAATGACCTGATTCTGAGAGAAACTCAGCAAATAAGTGAGAAACAAGGACTTATCAACCTGCAGGATGACATTGAGGAGGCAGCAGTCAAAGCTTGGCCCCTGGAAGAAACAATCCTTATCTTTATATAAATCAATAGAAATTCTTTCCAATCTCAAAGTTTTCAAGAACTCAAATAAAAAACTATTTCCTTCAAGCACAAACAATACTTAAGCATTGAGCTTTTAAATAATTAAACTCCTTTCTTGACTTATAAAAAAAAGTCACATGGAGAAGCAAAACAGTGGTGTGTAATCTTGTCAGAACTTCTATTACTTTTTAAATTCTTCCCCCCAAACAATTGACACCTATGACAATTAAACTTGTGAAACTTATGAGAGGAGAGGAATTTTTTCTCCACCATTTTAGAAAGAGCACAGTCAATTACAATGTCAGAGCTACACTATCAATAATGATGTTGCCTCCTATTCCTCATCACTAATCATCACTAATTTTTATGTAAACTATTTTTATAGTTGTTGTGGGTATACAAAATTTACAATACATTGCCTAAGTCTTAAAAGAACTCATATAGCCACAAATAACTATAGTACACAACTAAGTTCCTGTATTTTAAGATAATTCCTTGTACCAATCACCATATTCTGTATAAAAAAGTTTAAGAGGGAGAGAGATTGAGAGAAAAAAATTCAAGAAGGAACTTTAGAAATTTTAGATGAAAACTTTGGAAAGCTGGCTGGATATTCACATTCTAGCATATATAAAATAGTTTCACATTATTGCTTCAAATTTATTTACATTGTATATCTGCTAGAGAAATAGAATGGTAGCATTTTAAAATTTTTGTAAAATAGGGAGATACTTTACTAAACTTACAGGCCTACAAAAGAACAGAGGTTAGATACAAATTCAAAGCTTACCTCCAAAACCTGTTTTCCTTTCATTATACCACACTGGCCTTTTAGTACAATAAAGAATGGGCAAAAAATCAGAAATAAATTAGGCTACTTCTGATGGAAGTAACTGAATTATCAAAGGCATAGAGATTCCTAAAAAATGGGCAGTTTGGGGAATTGAAGGAGCCTGAAATAATAAGTCATGACAAAGTCACAAGTGTATATTTAACTTAATTTGATGAGCAAAGGAGGGCTATCCAGTCCACAAATATACAAAACCAATGTTTGTTTGGAAACCAATTATATTTCAGAAATTGTTTTAGGCATTAAAGACAGAGGAGAAAAATATTACCATCAACATAATAATAAAATAGTAGGGAGACATATTTAGAAATATCTATACTTCATCAGGGCAATTTCCATAATGAACATAAATATAAGGTGTAATAATGCTTTGCCAAACCTATCTTGAAATGTTGAAGATTTTGGAACAAGAGAGTAAAATGAACCTGGCAGCAATGTATGGAAAAGAAAGCACAGATCAAGGATTGACACACTAGATTACACTGTTTGATTACATAGTCCAGAGATTTCAGGAGAACCTAGAAAAAGTGAAGATGGTGGAAGTGGGAACTGAAATAAGGAAATACATGTGAGAGTGTGTTAAAAATAAATAAATAAAACCTAAAACATTTGAAGCCATCTGTGAGTGTAGAGAGATGGAAAAGAACTAGAAAATCTGGGTGGAGGAAATGGAATCTCAGAAAATGGCAGACATGGTGGTAAGCTTGAGATAAGTCTTTCATGCAGGAATTTCTATAGGACATTTGGAAATGCTGATGTACAGTTTAGAAGGAAAGTTAAAAGTGCAGATGTATATGAGAGTATCACAGTTAAAGTTGTAAAAATAGAATGATATCATCAAGGGAGATCTTACAGAGACAATAAGCCAAAAACAGAAACCAAAGCAAGAATATGTAGTGATACAAATGAAAACAAAGAAAGTTCAGCATCTTCTGAAAGAAAGTAAGTAGCTTCAAGCAAAGGATAAATAACTTTTTCAAATATTATGGAGAAGTCAGATATAGAAGACTTCAGTAAACAAGTAATTTAATGCAGTAAGTGCAGGGCCATAAATGACATTTAGGAAGGTAGTTTCAGCAGAATACCCGGGAACCAGATTGCAAGGAATTAAAGAGGCAGTGGTGGGTAAAAAATAGCAAAATAAGAGACTGACAGAAAAATAGCCTCAAACTATATACATAGTGAGTATCATTCTTAAGAACAATCGAGAAAAAAAAAGAAAAAGAGAAAATGCAAGACTTGCTTTCAAACCATTGGAAATAAATGGAAAAAAGGGACCTATGCAAGAAGGCAGTCTGTCCAAGACTTGGTCCTTATGCCACTTAGGTCCACTGACAATAGGCTCACCCTAGGGTCAGATGAAAGCTAGGGAAGAAGTAGAGAACATTAGCTAGAGAAGAAGAACTTTAATTTTTGTTTTCTTACAAAATCTATTTTTAAATTTTCGTGATCTCCAAATTTGGGTTTCCTAATGAATAGCTTTCATTGACTGACCACGCATTTCTTTTCCGGGTATCTCAAATGAATAGCAAGTTAAAGAGTATTATTATGAGTAGCAAATTAAAGAATAGTATATTTTTCTGTTGTTTGCTTATTTTTTTAAAATTTGTTTTATTGTAGTTTCAGGGTGGAATTTTTTTATTATTTGTTTTTGAAGACTAGGAGGAAGTGATATATGTTGGTGGGAAGGAATCTTTGAAGGATGAATTGCCCAGTATTAAAAATAGAGGATAATTGATGCAGGAGAGAATGGAATAAGGGTTTGTGGGAAAATGTTTAACTGAAGAAAGAGTATGAGAGAAAACAAAGACATTATGTTAAAGGTAGTGGAAGATCTTGATGCAGAGAAGAAAGTTGAAAGGATGCATATCAAGAAGCCTTAATCTTGGTTATGTAATAGTCAAGACTACCTGCAAAAAGATCAAGTAAGAATAGGGAGTCAGAGCTTGCGGTTCTCAAAAAAAGTTTAAAGCACTCTTTCAAGTGAGAACAGAGCAGCACTGAGGACCCTTAGAAGAGCATTCAGTTTGAGACTGATCGCACTCTCCAGGTGAGGGCAAGAGAAACAGAATCGATATGCCATGTCCTGAATCCCAAGAGTGTTGTAGTTTGTTTGTCTTGTTATGCTGTTTTTCCTCCAGAATCTTTAGGGACCTATTTTTTTTTAAACCCATACCAGACTTTCTTTACAAAGTAATCCAACAAAATATTCTTGTGGTATCTGTGCTGCAAATCTTTGTTTCCCTTCAAGAGTCAAAGAAGCAATAGCATTAGCCCTTTTTTTTTTTTTTTTTTGGTTTGTTGTTTTTTTGAGATAGGAACTCACTCCGTCACTCAGGCTCAAGTGCAGTGGCACGATCATACCTCATGCAGCCTCATACTCAGGGGCTCAAGTGATCCTCCTGCCTCAGCCTCCTGAGTACCTGGGACTACAGGCATGCACCACCATGTCCAGCTAATTTTTATTTATTTATTTATTTATTTACTTTTTCTGTAGAGTCAGGGTCTCCTTATATTGCCCAGGTTGATCATGAACTCCTAGCCTCAAGCAATCTTCTCACCCTGAACTCCAAAAGTACTAGGATTTCAGGCATGAGCCACCATGCCTGGCCAATATTAGTTTTTAATACAAATTACTGTATTTTATATTGCTGCATAACAAATTACTACAAACCTAACAGCTTAAAACAGTACGTTTATTATACCATAACTTCTGTGGGTTAGGAATCCAGGCATGGCTTAGCTGGATCCTCTGATGTTGACTGTCTCACAAGGTTGCAAAGTGTCAGCCATGTTAGGATTTTATCTGGGGTTCAGCTGGGGAAGGGTTTGCCTCCAAGGGTACATGGTTTTGGCAGTATGCAGTTCCGGGCATGTTATTGACTTGAGGACCTCAGCTACTTAGTGGCTGTTGGTCAGAAGCCAGCCTCAATCCCTTGCCACATGGGCCTCTCCATATGTCTGCCTGCTTCATCAAAGCCAGCAAAGAAGTCTACTTAGAGATAGTCTACTAACAAGATGGGAGTTACATTCTTATGGAATGTATCACAGAAGTGGCATCCCATCTCTTTTACTCTATTCTACTGCTGGAAGCAAGTCATAGTTCCAGCACACTTAAAAAGAGGGATTATCCAAGACATGTTCACCTAAAGGTGGAGACAATTAGGAGCCCTTTTAGGGTATGTCTGCCATAGCTCCTCTGTCTTAAGAGAATAGCATTTTCTATATTGCAGCAAAGTGACCTAAAGAGCCAGAAAGAAAGAGAACTGAGAGTGGTGCAGGCATTTGAATTATGATTTCACACGTTTCACATTCATGGAAATCAAAGTCGAATATACTGAAAAGTGTTTGCTTTTATTTCAAATATGACACAAACTTAACAAGTAAGATTGATTCTGGAACTGGACATCAGGTTGTAAGAGTAGTTTAAATTCAGAAGACTGTAGGTTTTACCATTTCTACTCATCCATTCTTGATGAAAAATACAGAGCTGTCCTTTCTACAAAAAATTTTAAAAGTATGATGGTGGATAATTATAGCAAGAGCCAAATTTTAAAATGTAATATCTTACCACTTGTTTAGTATAAATGATATCCATTGTCATCAATTAGAAACCAGAAATTTAAATGCTGAATGAAAATATAAATTAAAACATAGAAATGAGTGGGGGACATACTAGATGTCAATGGTTTTACATGTGTAATCATTTTAATTACTAAAACTCATGTTTTATAATCTTTCTCAACCATCACAGAACGCTATTTATTTTTCTAAGAGCCATTTCTATAGACCAATTCTGGTTAAAAGAATAATAAAGGTTATGTTTCTCTCCTCATCCCCCACTCCTGCCACCTTCTTCCTAGTATAACACAGTCAACAAATACTTTTGACTTTTTCCTGCAAAATATGTATATATTATATATTCCCCCAAATGAATAAAATAACAAAGAGATAATTTTTTAAATCTAGAAAATAATATGAATAAAAATTTACAGAAAAAGTAATACAATTTGGACAAGAAATGCTTAAAATATATTTAATCTCACAAGTATTTAGAGCTATGACATCAATGATAAGAGGCACTATTTTTCAACTATAATTTAGTCAAATATATATATATAAAATATCCAGTATTGGCAAGTGTGGGGGAAAATGCTCTTCTTCTGTACTGTGGGAGACCAATTTGGCAAGGTTTATCAAAATTTTAAATGTTCAAATCTAATTAGCATGGTTTTATTTTGCTTCTTGAAATCTATCGAAATCTATCCTAATCATATTTACACACACACACACACACATTTTGCTAAAGCATTCTTTTTTTTTATAATCAATATTTTTTATTTTGATATTGTGGGGTACAGTTAAGGGTTAGGTATACAAATAGAAGCATTACTTCTTAAAGTTAAAGTCTGGAAGCTACCTAAGTGTATTCCAATAATAAAGTATTAAATAAATTATTGTACAATTATAAATAGAAGCAATGTAACCTTAAGTAGAATGAAATAGCCATATATATATAATTGTACGGATGTATATATACTGACAGAGAAATATTCCAAAATATATTATTTAAAAAGTCATAAAACTATGTTTATAGCATACAGTATAATACTTTTATTTAAAAATACCAAACTATATACATAAGTTTGTATATATAATATACATATACATATATGTAATACATAGGAAAAGCATGAAGAGATAGAAATTGAATGTTTCTATAGATAATTATATTAATGAAATTAATTCTGGGACAATTGGGGTGAGTGGAGGAGGATGGGCTAAAATTACAATTTATTATTCTGGTGTCTCTGAGTGCTTGAATTAGTAACAAGCAGATATACATTTATTACATGTCATAGTTCAAGTAAGAAAATTGAGTTTAAGAAAATAATTTGATGGTGGCATTCGGAGAGGACTGAAACTTGAATATTTTAGATGAGTAGCTGGTCCTCTGCCTGCTAGCTAGAGTAAGGAAACCTCCATCCTTACCGATCCACTTAATTAGAATGGGAGGTAATTCCCTCTTGTATCACATAGTAGGAATTACTGTTTGTAGGTACCAACAAAGAGAATGGAACTGAATCCTAAGAGATCCATGATGCTGGATATGTATGATTTATTAGTCAGTTAAAACCACTAAAAAGGGAAATAAGACCTCATTGTCAACTCTGATTTATATTCTCTCATTTCGAAATTCAATGAGCAAGTCAAGTGGGTATTGCAGAAAACTGGTTATGAATTTCACCCAAAGATATATAATTGTATTTGTATTCAAAGCTTCGGTTTCATTCGCTTTATGTGATTTTTATTTTTCACCTTTTTCTTTTATTTAAATTATATTTATGTATTTTCTTCACCCACTCAGACCATCATGACAGAGGTAGCTGCTTAATATTTATGCCATTTTTCAAGCATTGGTTGAATTCTGGGCTCTCTTGCACTGCTCTAGAAATAGGTGAGCTGCTTGCAGTCCCCACCCACTTCCCAACACCATATTTATTCTGAGCTACTAAACTACTGTCAATCTCATCGAGAAGGTAAATTTTTACTCTTTACATCTGGAAGCAAGGAAAATAAAATTCAGAACATGTTTGGCTGAGGCTGTAATTTAGGTTCTACTTCTATTTAAGAAGTGGGATGACTCAGACCTCTGCAGGAACTATTCTGGCTATAGAGATTAAAAAGAGTTTGTCAACTTCTGTATCAGCAGTGATGTGCTACATCTTTTAGAAAAAGTATTTCTTATAGGACCCGGGAAAGTGAGAATTTAGAAAAACGAAGAACTTGAAAAAATAGAAAACATCTATTTTTTTCCAAGAAATAGGCCTCCACAAAATCTATTTAACCATGTAAGTAGTCATATCCTTTAACTCCTCAAAAGAAAAGAAAACAAAATATAAGAAACGCATTGTGCATTAAGGTGACTATCAGGCAGTATTTACAAGAGTAAAAATCTGAAAACCATTAGACACCAATAGAAAGAAGAAGATTTCACAAATGCTTAGATTCAGTCTTATATTGCTATGTAAAGACTCAAATGGTTGGTAATAAAAAATGACTTAGCAATCTGAAAAATACACTATTAGTGAAAAAAAGATGCAAATTAGCATATACACTGTATTCAAAGCAATGCAAAAGGGATGCATGAAAAATAGACCAAAAAGAAATGAAATAATATATTTTTAATGCCATAATTCTATTTTTATATTCTTATAGTATTCATATACCTTTTTATTTAAAGCTTTTATAAACTAATAAGGAATATTTTTAAAAAGTTTATTTCAAGCAAGCAGGAAACTGGAGTAAGGACCATATATATCTGCATGTCAAATCTATAAACTTCTCTATTTATAGTTTTAAGTTCCCATTTTTTCCTGCCCTTACTCCCATTACACACACATCCACACACCATCACACACATCCACGCACTAACAGGTGCGTGCTGCATGCGCGCGTGGGTGCTCACACACACACACTTCTCGAAAAAAAAAGATAGGTGCTGAAGAGCTTCATGTATCTTTCCAGTTTTGTAAATATCTAGCAATTTAACATTAGATTGCGAGAACTTATTCTTCTATATTTCTTTTTTCAAAGAAAAATCATTTTTCCCTGCAACACCCTTCCTGGCAAAATCCAGCATTATAGCCATCTGAAGTGGAACTATCAGTATATGTTTACTCCTCAAATTAATAACAAAATAGAATCATCACAGGCATTTCATTACCAACGGACCTTGAATAATATTTCAAAATGTGTCATATTGATTGTAAGATTATAGAGATTAATCCAGTGTTTCCAAGGTGACTTAATGTCTCCAAAAGGTGATCATTTGCCATTTTAAGTCTTTAGCAAGAAAGATGCCATACTACCTGTCTTAGTCTGTTCATGCTGCTTTGATAAATTACCTGAGACTGGGTAATTCATAAATAATAGAAATGCATATCCCACAGTTTTAGAGGCTGAGATGTCCAGAATCAAGACACCAGAAGATTCAGTCTGGTGAGGTCCTGGTCTCCGCAGTCCCAAGATAGTGCTTTTTTGCTTAATCTTACAGTAGGAACAAACGCTGTGTCCTCACATAGCAGAAGGGCAAAGGGTATCTGGCCCTTGTTTTGGCAGCCCTTTTAAAAGCCAATAATCTATTCCTAAAGGCAGAGCCCCTCATGACTTAATCATCTACCAAATGGCCCCACTTCTTAATACTACTACAGTGGGGACTAAATTACAACATTAATTTTGGAGGAGACACAAACATTCAAATCGTAGCACCAACACACAAATATGCACACACACTCATACACATACATACATATGGCCCACATTCCAAGTTTTCTGAAGAAATTGAAAACTTTCTAAATAATTAAGACTTTCCTTAGGTTTTTTTTTTTCCTCATAAACTTGTTTAGAGCAGTTTTAGGTTCACAGCAAAATTGAGCAGAAAGTATAGAGATTCTTCCTGTAACCCTGCCAGCAAACACACATAATCTCCCCTTCATTAACATTCACCATCAGAATGTTATAGTTGATACAACTGCTGACCCTGTACAGACATATAATTATCATTCCAAGTCCATAGTATATGCCTTTGTCTGTTTGAGATGCTATTACAAAATACCATAGACTGGGAAGCTTATAGACAATAGAAATTGATTTCTCACAGTTTTGAAGGCTGAGAAGTCCAAGATCCAGACATCAAGTTTACATTAGGGTTCACTCTTAGCATTGTCAATGCTATGAATTTGGACAAATTTATAATGACATGTGCACTATTGTAAAATCATAGAGAATAGTTGCCATAAAAATCTTTTGTGCTCCTCTTACTCGTCTCTCCTTTCCCTGTAATGCTGGCCTCCACAAAATCTATTTAACAATGTAAATAGTCATATCCTTTAACCTGTGATTCCATTCTGTAAAACTCCTCAAAAGAAAAGAAAAGAAAATGTAAGAAAGGCATTGCACACTAAAATGACCATCAGGCAGTATTTGCAATAGTAAAAATCTGAAAACCATTAGACACCAATAGAAAGATTTCACAAATGCTTAGATTCAGTCTTATATTGCTATACAAAGACTTTTATAAAGTCTTATATTGCTATATAAAGCCACTGATCTTGTTATGGCCTCCATAGTTTTGCCTTTTCCAGAGGTCATATTATACATATTACAGAAATTACACACTATGTAGACTTTTTAGACAAGCATATTACTTAGTAATATGTATTCAAGTTTGCTTCATGTATTTTCATAGCTTGATAGCTTATTTCTTTAGCACTAAATAATATTTCATTGTCTGGATATACCACAGTTTATGAATCCATTTATCTACTAAAGGACATCTTGGTTTTTTATCAAGTTTTGGCAATTATGAATGAAGCTGCTATAAGTATCCATGTGTAGGTTTTGTGCAGACAAAATTTTTCAGCTCCTTTGAGTAAATACCAAATAATATGATTATTGAATCTTATGGTAAGAATATACTTAGTTTTGTAATAAACCACTAAACTATCTTCCAAAGTGCCTTACCACTTTACATTCCATCAGCAATAAATGAGCGTATCATTGTTCCACATCTTCATGAGGTTTTTGGGGGTTTTTTTGGATAACAGCCCCTTGTAAGAAATGTTGCAAACATTTTCTCTCTGTATTTTTATTGTCTTGATAATGCACTCTGCAGAGTTGAAATTTTAAATTTTAATTCAATTTAGCTTTTTTTTTTCTATAATGGAATGCGTTTTTGATACTGTATCTAAAAAGTCATCCAAAAACCCAAGGTCATCTAGATTTTCTCCTTTGTTATATTCTAAAAATTTGATATTTGTTGTTTACATTTAGTTCTGTGATCTGTTTTGAGTGAATTTTTAAAGGGTATAAGGTCTGTGTCTAGATTAATTTTTTACATGTGAACAACTGTTCCAGTCACTATTTGTAGAAAATACTTTTTTTCCTTTGCATTATCCTTTTTCTTTGTCAAATATCTGTTGACAATATCTATGTGATCTATTTTTGGGCTCTCTAGTGTGTTTCATTACTCTATTTGCTTATAATTTTACCACATTGTCTTAATTTCTACAAGTCTTCAAGTTGGCTAGTATCTGCTTTTCAATTTGTTTTTCATTCATATTGTGTTGGCTATTGTCTTTTGATTCTCTGTGTACACTTTAGAATCAGTTTTTAAATATCCACAAAACAACTTTCTTATATTTTGATTAGAATTGCAATGAATCTGTAGATTAAGTTGAACATCTTGCAAATATTAAGACTTTATATCCATGAACATGGAATACTTTCTCACCTATTTTGGTTTTTTTTGTTTGTTTGTTTCTTTTTCATTGTATTTATTAAAGTACAAAATATTAATTGATTTTTTAATGCTGAACTGTCCTTGCATACTTGAGGTAAATCTCACTTGGTTGTGTTAAATAATTCTTTTTTCTGTATTCCGATATACATATGAAAATGAAATGGCTATGACTAGTCAAGTAAATTAATATATTCATCATTTCACATAGTTATCTTTGTGTGTGTAGTAAGAGCACCTAAAATCTCTCTTAGCGAATTTTCAATATACAATACAGCACAATATTATTAAGTATAGATCTCATGTTATATGTTAGTCCTTTAGACTTATTTCATTCTATATAAATGCATCTTTACACCCTTTAACCTTTATCTCCCTGTTTCCCTTTTGTCTTCTCTTCCTGATTGTCATCATTCTACTGGTTCTATATATCCAACTTTTTTTAAACATTTCACATATAACTGAGATCATACAGTATTTTTCTTTCTCTGTCTGACTTGTTTCACTTTATTCTAGTTATGCAAGTTTGGTTTAGCATATACAAATCAGTAAATATGATGCACCAAATTAACAGAATAAAAAGTGAAAGCCATATAATTATTTCAATAGTTATGAAAAAAAGCATTTGACAAAGTTCAACATTCTTTCTTGATAAAAAAAAAAAACTCTTAACAATTTAGGTATAGAAGAAAATTTTCTCACCATAATAAAGGCCATCAATGAAAAGTCCACAGTCAACACCATAAGAAATGGAAGGAAATGGAAAGCTTTTCCTTTAAGATCTGGTGCAAGGTAAAGATGCCCACTTGCCTGGCTTCTAATCAACATAGTACTTACAAAAGCAGTGAGACAAGAAAATGAAAAGAAAGACATACAAATCAGAAACAAAGAAATAAAAGTATTCCTTTTGTAAATGACATGTTTCTGTTGTATTTAGTTATTTGATTTCTCTTATTAGAGTCTTAAAGTTTTTCTCATATTTATTTTGTGCATATTGTGTTAGATTCATACATAAGTATTTCATTTGGGGAGTGCTAATATAAATTGTATTGTGTTTTTAATTTCAAATATTACTTATTTATTGCTAATAAATGGGAAATAAATTGACTTTTGTATATAACATTGTTTCCTGTAACCCTGTTATAATCACTTATTAGTTCCAGGAGTGTTTTTGTCAATTCTTTCATAATTTCTATGTAATCATGTCATCTGCAAACAAATACAGTATTATTTCTTTTTCCCCAATTTGTATATTTTTTCTTTTCTTTTCTGTCTTATTGCATTAGCTAGGACTTCCAATAAATATTGAAAAGCAGTGGTGAGATGAGATACCTTTGCCTTGTTGTGATGTTAATTAAAAGCTTTGAATTTCTCACCACTAAGTATTATTTCAGCTGCATGTTTTTTGTAGATATTCCTTATCAAGTTGAGGCAGTTATCCTGAGGTTTTTTCTTAAATCATAAATGGGTGTTGGATTTTGTCAAATGTTTTTTTTTTTTTTTCTTCTGCATCTATTGATATGATCATGTGACTTTTCTTCTTAGCCTGTTGAAGTGATGGACTATATTAATTGATTTTTGAATGCTGAACTGTCCTTGCATACTTGAGGTAAACCTCACTTTGTTGTGTTAAATAATTCTTTTTTCTGTATTGTTCATTTAATTGGATAACATTTTGTTAAGAATTTTGCATTTATGTTTATAAGAGATGTTGGGTTTTTTCGTGTAGTTTCTTTTTTTGGTTTTAGTATTAGGGTAATGCTGGCTCTATAGAATGAGATAAATAATTTCTCTGTTTCTATGTTCTGAAGCAGATTGTATAAAATTGGTATAATTTCTTTCTTAAATGTTTGATAGAATTCACTAGTGAACATATGCAGGCCTGGTGCTTTCTTGTTAGTTAAGATATTAAGTATTCATTCAATTTATTTAGTAGATACAAGCCTTTTCAAACTGTCTATTTATTCTTATATGAGTTTTGGTCAAGTGAATTTTTTGAAGAATTGGATCATTTTAAATATGTTATCAAATTTATGGACAAAGAGTTGTTCCATTTTTGTTCTTTTAATTTCTGTACTATCTGTAGTGATGTCCCCTCTTTTACTTCTGATACTAATAATTTGTACAGTCTCTTTTCCTTGGTTAGCCTGGCTTATCAATTTTATTGATCTTTTCAAAGAATTTGCTTTTGGTTTTATTGATTTTTTTCTATTTATTTGCTGTTTTCAGTTTTGTTGACTTCTGATCTAATTTTTATTATCTTTTTCTTCTGCTTACTCTGGTTTTAACTTGCATTTTTTTCTATATTCCTAAGATGAAAATGTAGATAATTATTTCAGATCTTTCTTCTTTCTATTAATGTATGCATTCAATGCTAGTAATTCCACTCTATTGTATTATTACTTTCATCTAGTTCAATTAAAATTTTAAAAATATTTCTTCTTTAACTCATGTGCTATTTGGAAGTGTTTTGTTTAATCCCTAAGTGTAATTTTAAACTATATTTCTATTATTGATTTCCAGTTTAATTGTATTATGACCTGAAAGTAGACATTATATAATTAATATATTTTTTGAAATTTGTTAATGTATGCTTTATGGCAAGAAATATAATTTATTTTAGTGAATATTCCACATAAACTTCAGAAGACTGTGTATTCTGTAGATGTTAATTATATCTAGTTGATTAATGGTATTGTTCAATTCATATGTCCTTGCTGATATTGTGCCTGCTAGATCTGTTCATTTCTTATACAGGGTTATTGATGTTTCCAACTATAATAATGAATTCATCTATTTCTCCTTGCAGATCTATCAGTTTTTGTTTCATATGTTTTATGCTCTCATGACAGGCACTTTTATGTCTTCTTGGAGAATTGACTTTTTATTTTTATATAATGGCACTTTTATCACTTATAAATTCGCTTACTCTAAAATATGCTCTGTCTGAAATTAATATAGCTACTTCTACTTAATTTTGATTGTTAGCAAAATATCTCTTTCTCTATGCTTTTACTTTTAATATGCATTTGTCTTTGTATTTACAGTGCATTTCTGGTAGACAGCATATAGTTGAATATTGTTTTTTGAACCATCTGCTGATATCTGTGTTTTAATTTTGCCCTCCTATCCCTTGTATCATTGCTGTCATTCATTTTACATATACATAAACATATATAAGCATATATACATAAAAATGCATTGCTTCTGTTATTATTTTGAACAAACCATTATCTGTAGATTATTTTTAAATAAAAATAACATTTTATATTATCTTCCTTTTTCAATGCCATTATTTTTGGTACATCTGAGTTTCTAATCTACATCATTTCCCTTCTCTCTAATTAACTTTTTAAAAAATATTCTGGCAAAACATATATAATGGCAAAAAATTTCTTCAATTTTGTTTGAGTGTCTTAATTTCTTCTTCACTTTTAAAGGATAATTTCATAGAATTCTGCTAGAAAGCCATCTGGTCCAGGGCTCTTTTTTTTTTTTTTTTTTTTTTGTAGGTAGTTTTTCTATGACGTAGTCAATTTCTTGGGTTGTTATTGGTGTATTTAGGGTCTCAATTTCTTCTTGTTTCAACCTGGGCAGGTTGTGTGATGTAAGAAAGTGCTTCATTTCATTTAGGCTTTTGAGTTTGTTTCCATGCAGGTGTAGATAGTAATCTGTGATAATCTTTTATATTTCTTTGAAGTCAGTTGTGACTTCATATTTTGCATTTCTGGTTGGGTTTATTTGCGCTTTTTCTGTCGTTTTCTTGGTCAGGCTAGCTAGAGGTTCATCAATCTTGTTTATTCTTTCAAAGAACCAGCTTTTGTTTTAATTGACTTTTTATATTATATTTTTTGTCTTCTATGTCCTGAATGTGGGCTTTTATTGTGATTATCTGGATTCTTCTGCTGAAGTTAGGGTTTTGGTGGTCTTGCTTTTTTAGCTTCCTTAGGTGATTTGTTAGGCTGTTAACTTGTGATCTTTCCATTTTCTTCACGTGTGTTCATAGAGATATGAATTCCCTTCTTAGTACTGCTTCTATGACATCCCAGAGATTTTGGTAAGGTGTTTCTTCATTTTCATTTGTTTCCAGGTATGTTTTAATCTCTGTTTTGATTTCCATGTTGACCCAGGAGTTGTTTAGCATCATGCTGTTTAGTGTCCATGTCTTTGTTGGTTTGGGGGGAACTTTGTTGGTGTTGATATTAATTTTTATTCCACTGCGATCCAAGAAGATGCACGGCAGAATTTCCATCTTATGGAATTTGTTTATGCTTGATTTATGGCCGAGCATGTGGTCAATCTTAGAGAATGTTCCATGTAGTCATGTGTGGAGGAGCTGATACCAATCCTATTGAAAGTATTCCAGGTAATCGAGAAAGATAGAACTCTCTCCAAATCATTTTGTGAAGCTAATATCACATTGATACCCAAACCAGGTAAACACCCAACAAATAAAAAGAACTACAGGCCAATATACTTGATGAACATAGATGTTAAAATTCTCAACAAGATTCTAGCAAACAGGACCCAACAACACATCTCAAAAATCAACCACCGTGACCAAATAGGCTTCATCTCCAGGATGCAGAGCTGATTCAACATCCACAAGATCATAAATGTAATTAAATACATAAACAGATGTAAATACAAAAACCACATGGTTATATCATTAGATGCATAAAAAGTTTTTGATAAAATCCGGTACCCCTTCTTGATAAAAACCCTGAAACATCTAGGCATAGATGGAACATACCTCAAAACAGTAAGAGCCATCTATGAGAAACCAACAGCCAACATACTGCTAAACAGAAAGAAACTGGAAACATTTCCCCTGAAAACAGGAACAAGACAAAGATGCTCATTGTCACCCCCCCTCCCTCACTCAACATAGTATTAGAAGTCCTAGCTAGAGCAATCAGACAAGAGACAGAGATCAGGGGTATCCAAATAGGAAAAGAGGAACTTATGTTATCCCTCTATGCGGACAATATGATTCTATACCATGAAAACCCAAGAGAATCTGTCAAAAACCTCC
>CAUYQG010069629.1:0-29585 GCA_963574415.1 Tarsius wallacei
TACATATATCTATCTTTTCCACGGAATCGGCCCCTGCACTAGACAGGAGTCTAATCCTTTTATTCCCCAGGAATAATCGCCGACGCCACCACACCTTTCCAGGGACACCCTGAATCTCCACGTGGGGGCTGGCCCCCCACAATTTTCATGTACAGATTATGATTATTACAATATAGGCAATATGTCCAAGCAACACTTTGAGAAGATAAATCAATAAAATTTTTGCTAACAAAACCAATCATTCTTGTTATTTAAACAATTTTCATCCTGAATTGTTGAGAAAGAACAGATCATAAGTAATAATGGCAAAAGCATTTATTTTATAAAATAGGCACCAGAGTTTCATCCTCGATCTTAATACTTCTGTAACCTTGAGTGCATTACTTAAACTTGATGAGCCTCATTTCTCCTCTCCACATAATGTGGTCAATAATACTTCTGTATATTCTTCATGCCTATTTGCTTTTAAATCACTGTCCTCAAATTTTTACTAACTTTGTTATTTCCCTTTTTTTGGCAGAAGCCGAAGATGAGGTTGGTGGCTAATTTATTTTCCTTTATAGTTGACTTAACTTCAGGTATTTATATTGATTACAAAGTTTTTGAAAAAAATAATTTATCTCATCAGTGAATTACATTTTATAGGAGCAATATGCTTGGTCTGAAAAATCAATCTAATCCTCTCATTTTACATATTAGGAAGTAGTCAAAAAATTAAATGATTAACTCAGGATTAAATGTAATATTTCCTAAGTGATTCCATCTTGGGAGAATTTATATAGTCCTCTACACAGCCGTTACATTTTGACTCAGCTTCTAAAATTTTATTTGAACCAGTTTTACTAGTTGATTGTACGTTAACAGTAAAACGGATGCAGCCTATTAGCATTCTGGACACTCTCCCAAATTGATTTCTAGAGCTCGAATGTCATAAGCAAAAGTTATTTAAAATACTGGTGATTTAGTAGAATGTTCATTAACAAATACTTTTTAAATACTTGTTAATAAATACTAGTGGTAGTATATATTACACCAAGTCTATGGCATGAATTAAGCACAGATAAAGATCAGAAAACCTGAACATATGTAGCAGAATGAAAATATATTTTAAAAATTACCAAATAGTATTACTTCTATGGCACTAATAATGTTTTATAATGTATTGCAAAGTTTTTAAAAAAATAATTTATCTCATCAGTGAATTGCACATTATAGAAACAATATGCTTGATCTGAAAAATCAAATGTTTTATATTTGTCTTTCTTTTCTCTATATATAGTCAAGAAATTTCCCAATAATAGAATGTTTTCTGAAATTTCATGTGCTTTTGATGTTTATATACTATGATTATTTTCATCATATACCCTAGACTTATCGTAAGATGTGAGTTTAAGGTTAGTGCTCACTTGGTACAAATTTGCCTGACCACTTGTAAACATAGAAGGTAAGGTCATTTCTCTCTGCACACTCCCAAGACTCAGTGAGCAACAAAATAAAAAGTCCTTTAGCCAACTTCATATCAAAAAGGGAAAAGGTGAAATCAATGGAACAATAAAAACTGCAATCTCTTTTTGTCACATTTTATGACCTCATCACCAACAGATTCCACAAGGTCATCACTCCTTGTATTAGTCTGTTAACCGTCTGGGCACAATCACTGCTACCTTTTGAACTGGCATTATTTTTTTTTACAATATTGCTTTTTGTTTGTTTATTTTATTGGATGTTACTATTGGTTCACCACTTTTGGTTAAAATGAACCTCAAAGAAGAATGCCATCACAGAATGCAATAAACCCATGCAATAATGATACATATGGTATTCTGACACCGTCATTCTAGATAGTTTCTGTTTCCCAGTCACATAGGTTCTTTACAGTTATCAGTCCATTAAGATAGCAAACCAAAAGCTAGAAAATTGATGCATTTGATATGCAGCTGATTGAAATTTCTACTATGGAATCCTAAAATATAGATGAAAAGAAAAATGCTTCTCTCTGTGTAAAAAAATACATGGTCTAAAATCTGAGTACTGCAGCATAGAAACATAAACTTTCTTTCAATAAGCAACAGAATTTTGAATGAAAACTGGAAAAATTCATTCATTTCAGCTAACATTTATTTGGTTGATTATAAACCTTTGTTTGTTTTCATGTATGATAGCCAAGAATATTTTGTTTTGATTCAGGATCAACAAGTTGCCTGTGAGATTTTCAGTATTTAGAAGATTAATGGAGACTTTTGAAATTTGTTTTCATAAAATATTTGAAAGTTGGACAAGGACTCTTAGCTATTTAGACTTTGTACTCATGATTGCCTCTTTAGATTTAAGATCAAGACATCTTCTGTCCTCTCAATGTTCTCCGTGAGACTTTGCACTTCTTGTCCCCGATTCTCTCTTCTACTTGTGACCAGTAGAATGACTCTTAACACTATGCTGTTAAGAACATCTATATTCTCAGTCTTTTTACAGAAAGTTATTTCACCTCTTGCCAGAAGGGAATCCTGGCTCTCATTCAGTTTCTATCTTTCAGGCAATCTTGAAATTCTTCCATCCTCCACTTACCTCAGAGACCAGATGTTATATGAATATTCACTTGTCTCCTTATTGCCAATTCCAGGTCATTATTTTTGCACCATCATGATCATATGTTTTCTATTTTGAGTTTCATGGTAACCATCTTACTCTGTATTTCTATGCATAACTCTCATATATAAACATCTCAGCCAATTTTCTCAATTTTTGAGTAGATTGGTAAATGAGAATAGTTATACTTTCCACTCTCAGCCTTCATTCTGAAATTAAGACGCATTTCTGAACAACTCATTCATTGCCCTTGTTACAAGGTTTTGTCTCCCACTATATGAAAATAAGTTTTACCTTCTTTCGCTTTAGCTGTCAGCTTTCAAGTCCAAATAGGATTGCTTCTAAATCTTTAGATTCTACACTTTGTGTAACGCTTCCCTCCTCCCCTCTGCCTTACTTCCTTAATCTCAGCCCACCTGCTTCCTACTCCAGTGATGTGCCCTCTTCAGCCCCATTTACTTCAATTTCAGAAGAGAAGAGCTTGTTCTATCCTTTTTCAAGTACAACTGAGATATTAGCTCTATCACAATTACCTATGTGACCCTAGGCAAGATACATAGGTTCTTAAATTTTCAGTTCCTCAATCTGTAAAATGAGATTTTTAACCTCGATCCAATTAATTAACAAAATAAAATAATACACATATATGCTTAGAAAATTTCCCAACATTTCAAGTGTTCTAAAATGTTGTGTATATCTGTTATTTTTCTTATTTATTCAGAAGGACAATCAGAAATGCAAGAGGAATAATCAGAAATGCAAGCAAAAATACAAGTACCAGGCTGCAATAAGATAAATGAAGGCAAATGCAACAATGTCACATAGCACTAATTAAGGAACAGACTTTGTTAGAGAAGCCTGAAAGCCAAGTTGAGCAAGAGAATATCCATGATCTATTATTTTGCCATCAGCACAGGAAGAAATTTGTGGGAGTCAGTGGGATAGTGTCCCCAAGGCAGGACAGCTTCATGACACTTTACCAATAGTGTAAATTTTAATAATATCAATTTTATCTGTAAAGAGATTTTCTGAGGATTCTGAAATTAACATGCCACATCTTTATGAAAATTCAGACTGAATATTCTAGGGAGAAGGCATACTGTCATTCTATAGAGAACAATTTCATTCAGACATTCCTGCTGGAGAAGAAGGAATCTTCTCTCCTTACCCATTAGAACTTGATATACTGAGGAAAGTCATATTGTAACACTTATCATTTTGCAAAAGAATGTTTGGTGAATATTGTTTATAAGCAAAAAATTGGAATCAATCTTCATAGAACAATAGTTTAAATGAGTTACACCTGTTTGTTGGAAAACTGTAGAGCCATTAGAAAACAAGTGCTCTACTACTGAGAATTTAAATTTTGACAAGGAAAATAAAACAATTCAGAGTAGTAGTGTCTACACCAGTAGCTTATAAAATGTGAAATATATGAGAATCTGGTAGGCAATAAAAGTTTTACAGAAATAATAATGAATTTGCTTCTAAAGAAGCAATAGCAAAGCGTAAAAATAAGGGATTTAACTTGATAGAGAAATAACAGTGAGAACACAAATTAATATTGTATAATTAATTGTATACTTATATTGACTAATATTATATTATCAATTAGGAGCAGACAGTCTTCTTAAAGAGAATCTTAATATTCATGATTATTGTCATTTCCAATTTAAGGAAGTTCTAAGAAGTTTATGCTTGGTAACAAAACAAAAACTTAGGGGAAAAAATACAACTGTAAAAGTAAGTAGTCTATTTAACATCACTGTCAATCCTATAAGATATACAAGGCTTTGTGACATTTAATCAACTTGTATGTACATTATTATATTTCTATTTTTAAAGCCAACTTCAAAAACTGGCACCACTAAGAAAACCACACACATCAAAACCAAGCATAGCAGGAGTAGTAACAGCAACAACAATGAAAGCAGAAAAGAAAATGGCATAAACATTAATTTAGTTCACTAGAAGCCCCATTATCATCACTGCAAATCTTCAAAGTTGGATCACTGTGGTAGCTTCAGATTTAATGTCAGAACCTTCTGCAGCTGAATTGAAGAAATCAGCTGCTATCATCTTCTGAGCAGGGAAATTTATTCTGTGTAATTTAATGTAAAAGCGCCTTTTATACTTGTGACCATTATGCCCTCCCACTTTAGAGCAATAACAAGACACATAGAAAAGCCAAGGGAAGTTTTGCTAGCTAGACTGTTTTATTGCTGCTACAAAAAAGTAGAAAAATTCTCAACCCAGGACACTTCATGCCGATGATATTTGCAAGACATTTTTGCCTGTTTGTATGTCGCTCCAAAGCTAGATTTTTATACATTGGCCTCTAATGATTATGCTGATAAGGGCCAACTTTAATGATAAATTAAAGAGTCTCTTTACTGTTTGTACTTTGAGTCTGACCTTGAATGATTTTGACTTAAATCATCTACCATTCTTAAAGAAGTCTCAGAGTACTTGTAATCCTTGATTAAAGTTTAAACAGTGAGATCCAGTATCCCTTTAAGCCTTCCTGCCATTCTCCATGTTGAATGGGTCCTAAAGTCTCCACAGGTGTTAGGTTTCATTTGTATTAGGATAAAATAAAAATCAATTACATGGTCTATAAAATACTGTAGAATCTGGTCCTTGTTCACATCTACCTGGGATAAAATAAATAAATATTATCTAGCAGGTCTTATTCTGCCATTTCCATGTGTTCCCTCAATCCACTTCCACCAAGCAGGTTCTCCCTAATAGTCTCTGCCTCTTGAATAGACTGACCGTGGTCCTTCATAGAGCAATATGAGCTAAACGCCTTCTCTCTTTCTAGTATTACTCAAATTTAGACCAACAGTTGAAATTCTTCCTTTTATGGCCACGGTGGGACCCCAGGTCAGTCACATAAATAGAGCCCACTCAAGAAATAGCTCTATGTGTCTATGTCCCCAAAGATACAAAACCAATTATTTTTACTCATATCTTTGGCATCTATCAGAATGGGATGAAACAGTGGCCTTGTCAATATTTCTTCTTTTCAGTCTTGAAACAAACAACTTTTTTTTTTCCACTCAAATTCAAGATACATAAGCAACAAAACTATATTATACTATATGGGAACAAATAAATAAATTATAAAAGTTTTGATGATATGCCCTATGATAACTCAGCAACACATTAACGACGTTATTAATCTCAGACCAACATCTAGCTTAGATACTTGTCACACTGGGCTTTGTATGTCTTTCACTTAAAAGGGGCATATAATTTATAATTTAAATGACAAAATAGCTGAGTTGAAGGCAGATAATGTAAGGAGGACTCTAGAATTTTACACTTCAAAAGTACAATTTGGTTATTTCATGTACCATAAATCACTGTCCTGTGTAATCAAAAAAGGAAAAATGAAAGTGTGTCTAAATTAATAATATTTGAGCAGCCCATGTATATTAATCTAATCTAACAGGTTTTATTACTCTGCAGAAATTTTCTCAAGGCTTAATATTTCTTGTATAATAAAGAAAGGATGATTGGGAATGATTAAAAATACAATTGAGGAAAATACTTATTTCAACTATAAATGAAAACTGGTAATTAATGAGGAATGAATGACCATGGGTTATGTCATTTCTCAGTAATCATATTTAAGAGAGAAATATAGTTTAAATTAAAATATGCTGAAATAGATAGAGATAATTTTTTTTTAAAAAGTACGTACATATTTTATTTTCTAATTAGGTACTCTGAAGCAGTGAGCAATTTTACTAAGACTAAATTGCCCTTGCTATACAAAGCCTTATAACCAGATGATATGGTTTAACAATCCTAACACTTTCACAATTGAAATGCATAAGTTTCTGTAGGTTTTAAAAGAGCAGAATAAAACTTTAAGTATAGGATAATTGATCATTATAAAAATAGATAGTATATCTTAAAGAAAACATCAAAATATTGTTTTTTTGTATAAATGTAGACATGTGTGTGGTATATATTGAAAATATAAAAATATAAAAAAGATAAACTAAAATTAAAATAAGTAAGAAAAATTAAGAAAAAAGAAAAATACTCATAATAAAGGGACAAACATTTATATGTAAGGTTAAACTGCACAATATGTGTACTTGTTGTTAAGAGATGATTTTGAAATACATTGAATCTCTTTCTATTAGCTAGTAAGAAAGGGAAAAACAGATTATAGGATTCAAAATATGTCAAAACTAATACCAGATATTTGGAAAAATAAGAAATATTTCTGATATGGAGTCAAGGAAAATTCCTCCTGTCAATTTTTATACACAAGCATTGTTAAATAATGAAAAATACCTCACAGTGAATATGATACTATTGTATTGATCAGATATTTATTAATTACTTTCTGCAAGGCAACTTATTGGAAGATATGTATTTTTAAAGTGAGCAAAAATTTTTTAAAATACACTAGATTTTTAGTCCACCTGGGAATGTCATGAAACAAATTTTAATTCATTTTGGAAAAGTGTTATGTTAGACAAGTACCTGTTTGCAATTAGAGTACACTGTTAGCATGATGGATTTCATGGAGCATTTGCTTACAAAGATATAAATGTTCTTGGTATAAGTCAATAGCTTCATAATAGATCTAACTTGAGTACAAACAAGTCTTGTGTGATAAAAAATGATATGGTATATGTGCACAATTTTCTAATGCTCTGATGCAACCAAGGAGTGTTAATCAGAAAAGCAAAGGTTAGCATAACTTTCCGTCTATATCCCTGTTTCTGTCAGGATTAGTCAGATTATGATATAGTGACAAATAGTCTTCACATTTTAATAGCTTAAAACACCAATCATTCATTTACCCACAAATCAATCATGCATGATGTGGTATACTCTACCATCTGGATGTTAGTCATGACAGGAAGACAAGTATATGACAATTCATGCGCTGTGGCTTTGAAGTAGCATATGTTACACATTTATGTGACCAAAGCAAATAACCTGATCACTACTAAAATATAAAAATGATACAAAAAACAAGATAAAATACAAGATAAACTTCAAGGCAATAGAGAAAAATCAATACTATCTTGGAAGAAAAACTGAAAATGTCAGTGGACAATGTTAACAAAAACAATACTCATTAAAGGATGGCTATATGGTGTAGAGATGCTGAGGGAAGCTGTGGATGAGATTTTATTTCCCAATGAAGAGTTGAACTAAAACTAAGGACTAGTACTGAAATACTACTGTATAATTTATGGAAAAAGCAAAGTCATCTGAGAGAAGAAAGTGTCTGTCAGCTCAGATAATTTTTTTTTATTTATTTCTCTTGCCAGATTGTTTTTAACAGGACTTCCAGTGGGTACAATTCAGGGTTGGGTATACAAAAGGCCACTGTACAGGTAAATATTGGGCATCACTTTGGTCCCCACTGCACCTGGTTTGCAATCAGGTACTGATAAAGTATGTTCCCCCTCCCCTGGAATTTTCCCACTACTGCCAATCCCTTTCTTATATTATTATGATCTGCTTACGAGTGAGGACATACTCAGTTCTGTTTCTTGTTTCTTGTTTCTGTGATAGATCACTGAGTATTATAGACTCAAAATCCATCCAAGTTACTGTGAAGTTCATAATTTTGCCCTTCTTTATGGCTGCATAATATTCCATCATACATATGTACCACAATTTTTTAATCCAGTCCACTTTCAATGGGCAGTACGCTTGGTTTGATATTTCTGTTATTGTGAATAATGCTGCAATAAACATGCATGTGCAGGTTTTAAAATAAATTTTGGATGATAATAACAATAATAAAAGCCCTCATAATTCTGAACCATATTGTATAGTTGCACTACTTTTAACCCAAAAATATTTCAAGTAGGTGATAACAAAAGCTCACTTGATTTATAGAAACCTCTCAATAAAGCATAGTTACAGAAGGTAAACTAATTAAAAAGCCTATGACAAGATAATACAATGAGGCATCTTTATTATGTGGGTTTATTAGACATAATTTATTTAAAACTTAATGTGTACCCAAAATAACTTTTTAAATTTGAGAGTAGATTTAAAATCTTTCTATAAAACCTTTTTTTCCTAGTAGTAACATGGCCAGAATTACTTCAATAATCAACACAGACAAATGAATTTTTGTCAAAACATTAATAAATAACAATTCTTCTGGAATGCATTTCACAAAATCAAGTGTACATCTATGAATATGCATTGAAAGCACACATACACAAATTAAGCACACATGAGAATGTTGGCTAAAATAGTTTAATATTTGTACCTGGAATAACTTCTTGATTGGGGAAGATTCCTAGGGAATAACCTCAATTCTCCAGATGTACCACTCCAGAAACAGCATACAGCAATATTTTCATTGACCACATGCTATCTATCAGATACTACTCAACCAAACCCTATTTGGGGATATGATTTTCACTTTACAGAGAGTAACCTCATGGCTTACTCAGGGCCATGAAAATCATGAGGTTTGCACTGCGATTTCAACCTGAAGCTGTCTGACTTTAAATCCTCCATTTATTCCACAAAACCTAGGATAGAACTTGGCATATTATCCCATTCTGAGAACAACTATTAGCAAATTCATTAATTAAGGTCATGTTAACACTTCTATTTTCAACTAAAACATCTGTTAATTTATATAAAGGTCTCCTTGGTTTAAACCAACTTGTCATTATTGTCGCTCAATGAGGGATAATGTGCTTGGGTTTTACAAGTACTCTAAGTGTGAATTGAAAAGATTAACAGTTCTTGCCAGTGGGCTCTCTCTGTCCATATTTTTACATAATAATAGTTTCAAGAAGGCACAGGGTCTTAAGATAATAAATGATCATTCCTCACAACAGATCTATAAACAGGATCAGGATTAATGAATTTGCTGGCAGCTATTGGTTTTAATTAGCCCAAATTTAACTGCAGCAGAATCATATCTGTCCAAAAGATTGGGATTCTGCTAGTACAGAACCCAAATAACTGTTTTTGTAGATTTAAGTAAAGCAATTGCTCAAATTATTATTCTAAAGCCAATCGTGCAAGTAAGTTGGCCCCCCAAAAAGTCTTTTTATTTTTGTCTTGTTCTATTCTGGGGACGTGGTTTACAAGTGCGTGTTAACCACATAAGTAGGCTGCATGCATGTGAGGCTTGGGCTTCGAACTGACCCTCACTTCCCCTGGTAGTGGACCAGGTACCCTTTGTGCTGTCATGTGTCCCCCACCCTGCTCTCTTCCTCCCTTCCCTAGCAGTGTCCAGTAACTGCCGATTTATCCCTTATGCTAATGTGACTAATGTTCAAGGTGTTCACTTATGAGTGAGAACATGTGGTATCCAGTTTTTTGCTTCTCTGATAGTTCACTTAGTATAATAGTCTCCAATTTCACCCAATTTGCTGCAGAGTTCGTGACTTTGTTCTTCAATACGGCTGTGTAATACTCCATCATATATATGTACCTCATTTTCTTTATCCATTTCACACTGGATGGGCAGCTGGATTGGTTTCATGCCTTTGCTATTGTGAATAGAGTGGCAATAAACATGCATTTGCAAGTGTCTGTTTGTTGACTTACGTTCCTCTAGGTATATTCCCAGGAGGATTGCTGGATCATATGGAAGGTCGATGTTTAGTTCTTTTAGGAATCACCACACTGCTTTCCACAGCGGCTGAACTAGCTTGCACTTTCACCAACAATGTAGAAGCGTTCCCTTTTCACTGCATCTGCACCAGCATCTGTTGTTTTTTGACTTAATAATTAAAGCCATCCTTCCTGGAGTTAAGTGGTTTCTCATTGTAGTTTTGATTTGCATTTCTGATGATTAGTGGCTGAGCATTTTTTCGTATGACCATTGGCTGCTTGTATGTCATCTTCAGAGAAGTGTCTGTCCGTGTCCTTTGCCCACTTTTTAATGGAGTTGATAGGTTTTTCTTTCACTTCGTTTGAGTTCCTTGTAGATCCTGTATGATGCATAATTTGTCAGATGCATAATTTGCAACTATTTTTCTCCATTCTTTCAGTTGTTTCTTTACTCTCTTGATGACTTCATTTGCTGTGCAAAAGCATTTCAGCTTGATGAGGTCCTGCTTGTCTATCTTAGCTTTTGTAACATTTGCTTTTGGGGACTTGGTCATGAATTCATTTCCTACTCTGATGTCTGAAAGGGTGTTTCTTACATTTTCTTTTAGGATTCTTATAGGTCGTGGTTTAACTTCTAATAATGTTTCTGGAATACTGGCTTAAAAATCTTCTCATGATAGGCCTGGAGGTTTATAACTGCTCACAATGTTTTTCCAACTGAACTGTGAAACTCTTGAGAGATTAATGGAACTTGCAAAGTACATTTAATAGCCCACTCTTGATGAAGCATTCATAGCTAAACGTCCTTATATCACTCAGCAATTGTCTGCTCCTCAACTGAAACACAGAATAACCGAATGAATGAAAAAAATGTCCTCTGCAACTTGTACACTATTAAAACAGCTAGTGTGTGCTGACTTGAATTATTTATACTAGCTCTTCTCAGTCTTCAAATTTTTCTCCTTAGTCTGAATAACAAAATACAGATAAATATATTTGATGCGAATTTCAAGAAGTGTTCCTGGAAAAGTACATTGCTCCCTTTGTAGTGGAGTTCCCCCAGATCGTCAAATTAGATAAGGTAATACAAGTAATGCATTCTGGGGATTGGAGCTTTCATACACTATGTCAGATATAAGTTCCAGAGAATCCAGAAGTGCTAGGTCAGAGTTGAATGCAATTTAGACTAGCGGCACTGCACCAAATGTAAACCTTTCAACAGTGAACAATGAGAAGTGTGCCAAAAGTATCTTTCATCATTTCTAGACTTGAGAAAAGATAATTGGGAAAATGTGGGGTTAGGATTGGAAGTGCCAGAAGATAATGGAGGAATTGGTTTATATTTGGGCAATAATTGGGTCTCATTGCTGGGGAAGGATAATGGAAGCAGACAATGAGACATACCACAACACCTCACAGATATTGAGGTCTGACTCCCTACTTGCAACTCAAACTCCATTCTCGATACTTGCAATAAATGCCCAGTACTACCTAAGATAGGATTCCAACACACTATTTCCTGAAGACTGGTCTCTATTCATACTATGCCACCCATGCTAATGAGCTCCGATTCTCCAACAATTTCATCCTCTTTCTAATGTTCTTAATGTTGCCAAAGCCTTAAAGCTTATTCCTGTCATTCCAGCTATAATATTAATTTTTCTTCTTGATCAGTTTCCCAGGTTACTCAATTGCAATAGAACAATAGACCACAGAGAAAACCCAGTGGAAAGTGGATTTGATTGAGGGACCCTGATTATGAAAGTCTAGCTTTGTTCCTTTGTTGATGTCTTCTTTTTGTTTTACCTTATATCTTGAGGGATTGAGACTTCTGGCAAATGTTAAGTAAATTGGCATACATCCTTATTAGACACCATTGACTCCAGGCTTATTTCAGTATCCACAATAGATATCAGGTAAGTTAATTTGTGAGAGATTTTAAGCTAATGTGTATATTTCTGACACCAAATATTTTCCCCTCCCACTATGCTGTTATTTTTCCTTCTCCTTATCACAAACATCATTAGAATGAATATTGATGACTCCCTGATTTAAAATGTGATTGTGAGCTCATATGTTAGTCTCAGTTTGCTATACCCCCTCAGATTAGTCTCTATTATGGTTATTACTTAACATAATAAAATTTTATTTGTATTATCCATGAATTTAATAATTACTTTGTGCATATCTCTATTTTCTTCTAGTTTTTTTCTTCCTGTAAATGTCTGTGGAAGATAATTGTGTTGATAATAGACAGAAATAGGTAATTATTTTTCATCATCACTCTGATAGTATTATTTCAAACTCTTTTAGCCTCCATTATGGCCAATGAGAAATCAATTGCCTTTGTAAGAAATCTCTCATTTCACATTTTTTAAATTTTCCTCAGACCTTCTGTCAGTTGCACTAACGTGTGTAGTTGCACTAACGTGTGTAGGTGTGCATCTGTTGTTATCAAGCCAGCAAACTTCTCATTTTGCTTCACTGATGTGAACATGCATGCATTTATTTTATTCTGAACAATTATCAGTCACGAATTCCTCATTTATCCTGTATTTCTAGTTGTATATATTGAGTTTTCATTTTATTTAGCTCATTTTTGTTCAACAGAAATTCTGCTTGATGAGGTCCCACTTGTCTATCTTATCTCTTATGGCATGCAAAGCCAAAGAAACTATCAAGAGAGCGGAGAGACAGCCCACAGACTGGGAAAAATATTTGCCAACTGTATATCTGACAAAGCTGTAACATCTAATATCTGCAAGGAACTCAAATGTGCTGAAATGAAAAAAACAAAACAAAACAAGCCGCTTCATTACAAAGTGGGGAAAATATATGAATAGACACTTCTCAAAAGACATATGAGCAGCCAACAGATACATGAAAAATGCACAGCCTCACTAGTCAGCAAAGAAATGCAAAATTAAAACCACACTGAGATACCACCTAATTCCAATCAGCGTGGTCATCATCAATAACTCAAAAAACAGCAGATGCTGGATAGGATGCAGGGAAAAGTGAACACTTCTACACTGTTAGTGGGAGTGTAAACTAATACAACCACTGCAGAAAACAGTTGGCAATTCCTAAAAGATCTAAAAATCCACCTTCATTATGACTCTGAAATTCTCTCTACTGGTAATATACCCAGAGGAACTCATATCATCTATGAAAAAGATACCTGCACATGCATGTTTATTGCAGCATTATTTACAATAGCAAAAACATGGAACCAATCATGCTGCTTATCAAAAAAGGACTGGATAAAAATAAATGTGTTGCATATTCATGAAGGAATATTATGAAACCATAAATAAGGACAAAATTATGAACCTTTCAGCAACATGGATGGACTTAGAGTCTATAATTCTGAGTGATCTATTGCAGAAACAAAAATCTGAGTATCACATGTTCTCACTCAGAAGCAGAACTTGAACAATTATCATAATTCTATAAGAAAGAGATTGGCAGTAGTGGGAAACTGCCGGGATGGGGAGATTGTCAGTAGTGGGAAACTGCCAGGGGATTTGGGGACACAATTCACCAACAAGGATACCTGCGTAATGAACATTTGTATACCTAACCCTGAATTGTACCCCACATCTTTAAAATTAAAACTTAAAAAAAAATAAATTCTGTGATGATATAAGTTTACTTCTGCACTACCAAAGGTGTTAAATATCATTTACATGGAACTTTCAGGCAACTGAAATGTAGATAAAGTACTGAATATAAAGCATTAATTAATTTTAATTAAACTTAAACAGCAAAGAGACTGATGGCTACTGTATTGGATAATTCAGAATAAAATTCATTCTATTGAAGGAAATAGCCTTATATTCAATAGAAAAAATTAAAACTACAAAATTATAAAAATATAGAATACAATTTGGAAAAAATCCAAAATTCATGTTTTTGGCTTTTAGAGACAGTATTAGACACTCTAATATTTGCATTCTTAACTACTTTCTCATATTTAATCTCACTGAGAATAAAAAAATGTTCACTTATATTGGCCAAATCTGAACATATGTAATGGGGCTCTAATGCCAAAGGCTGAGACTTCCCCCACTTTTATTGCTCAAACAATAAAAGTATACCTTGCACATATAAAAGTTTCCCTCTCTCTCTTTCCCCCACCTGACCCCATCTCTTTCCTCTTATTCCTATATGACTGTTGAGATAAAACCATTTGAAGGTTGTTACCATTGTCCTACTGCTCTAGTTTAAGAATACATGCTATTATTTGCCACTAAAAATTGAGAAAATTATCTGGGTTCCCATGGCTTTTTACTTCTTGCTGACTGGCATGATCTGGGGACTAGACTCGTCTTTTCACATCTATGAGTTTGAGCTGGGGGAGTAAAAAATATATAAGTGTATGGCACTTGAGCTAAGAAATATCTAGTCAAAGTAAGAGTTCTACTTGGGGTGAAGTTTTGTTCACTAGATTTAATATAATTATTTGATACCCAAGTCCAATAGTCATGTTAAACTTCTTTGTTGCCTTTAGACACAAAATATGTTCATCTAGGAAAGGTGGTTATGACAGCCTTGGATTCCTAATTCCTGTCACGTATTTATGTATTTATCTCTTTCTTTAATTCTATTTCTACTGCTCTTTGAATGCCAAGATTCAACAATTTTGCTTTGATCTACAGTATTCATGTACTCATCTTTTTCCTTTTTTAAAAATTTGTTTTAGAGTTGTGGGGTACCCATGAGGATTTGCTAAATAAATAAATTTCATACAGATGAGATTTGGGTTTCCAGTGAGCCCTCTTTCCCATGGGTAGTGGGCATAGTACACAATGGATGGTAATGTGTGCTCCTTATTCCACATTGTTCCCATGCCCTACAAGTAGTGCCCAGTGTCAGTTGTTCCTACCTTTGTGATTCTGTGCCAAATATTTAGGGCCCACTTATGAGTGAGAACACGTGGTTTTTGGCTTTTTGTTTCTGTGATAGTTCACTTAAAATAACGGTCTCCAGCTGTAGCTGTATCCATGTTGCTTCTTATGATTTTGTTCTTCGTTTTGGCTGTGTAGTATTCCATCATGTATATGTACTACATTTTCTTTATCCAGTCCACTTTCGATGTGCATGTGGGTTAGTTTCTCATCTTTGCTATTGTGAATAGTGCTGTAATAAACATACATGTGGTATGCAAGTGTCTTTTTGGTAGAATGATTTATGTTTCTCTGGGCATATTCCCAGAAGTGGGATTCCTAGATTGTGTGGTAGCTCAATTTTTAGTTATTTCAGAAAACACCACACTGCTTTCCATAATGGTTGTACTAGCTTACATTTTCTCCAACAGCGTAGAAATGCTCCCTTGTCTCCACAGCCTCACCAATACCTGTTGTATTTCTACTTCTTAATCATAGCCATCTTTACTGGTGTTAGGTAGTATCAGATTGTAGTTTGCATGTCTCTGATGCTTAGTGAAGCTGAGCATTTTTCCTATATTTGTTGGTTGCTTGAAAGACTTCCTTTGAGAAGTGTCTGTTTATGTCCCTTGCCCACTTTTAATGTTTTGTTTTGTTTTTCCCTGTCAGTTTGTTTGAGTTCCCTGTAGATTCTGAATGCCAGGCCTTTGTTGCATGGAATGCAACATATATATGCAATGCTATATATTCCATTTTGTGTGTTGTCTCTTTACTCTCTTGACAATTTATGTTGTGAAAAAAACAAAAGATCCTACCTGTCAATTTTAGCTTTTGCTTCATTTGCTTTTGAGGATTTGGCCATGAACTCATTGTCTATGCTGATATTCAGTAGGGTTTTCCATAGATTTTCTAAGGTTCTTGTAATTTGAGGTTTCACATTTAAGTCCTTGACCCATTTGTAATTCATGTTTATGTATGGTGATATGTAAGGGTCTAGTTTCATTCTTCTGCATGCAGTTAGCTAGTGTTCCAGCACCGTTTGCTAAATAAGGTTTCCTTTGCTCAATGACTTGACAGGTTTGTCGAAGGTGATTGAAGGTCTGTGGTTTTATTTCTGGTTTCTCTATCCTGTTCCATTGATTAATAGGTTTATTTTTGTACCAGTACCATGCTTTCTTGGCTACTGTAGCTTTGTATTAATGTTTAAAGTCTGGAAGTGTGATACCTCCAGCTTTGTTTTTTTGTGTGTGTTTGTTTGTTTTTTGAAGATTGCTTTAGCAATTCAGGCTCTTTTTTGCTTCCATATGAATTTTTGTATTGTGTTTCTATGTCTGTAAAAATTATGCTGGTAATTTGATAAGGACTACATTTAATCTGTAGATTGCCTTGAGTAGAATGGATAGATATCTTGATGGTATTGATTCTTCCAATTCATGAACATGGAATATTCTTCCATTTGGTTGTGTCATCCTTAATTTCTTTGAGCAGTGTTTTACAGTTCTTATTGAAAAGATCACTCATTTTTTGGTTAGATATATGCTGAGATATTTTATTTTATTTTATTTTGGTGGCTAGTGTGAATGGGATTCTGTTTTTAATTTGGTTCTCGTCCTTTTTATTGTTGATATATAGAAATGCAACTTTTTTTTGCACAATTCTGCATTACGAGACTTTAACAACATTATCAGTATGAGGATTTGAACAGACTCTCCAGAGTTTTCTAGGCATAGAATCATATCCTCTGCAAAGAGGAATAGTTTAATTTCCTCTCCTCCTACCTGGTTACCTTTAGTTTCTTTCTCCTGACTGATTGCTCGGGCTAGGACTTCCAATACTATGTTTAAAGAGGGAATAAGAATGGGCATTCTTGCTTTGTTCAAGTTTGGGGGAGAAATGTTTCCAATTTCTGCCTATTAAGTAGGATATTGGCTATAGGTTTGTTGTAGATGACTCACTATTTTCAGAAATGTTTCATTAGTGCCTAGATATCTGATACTTTTTATCAAGAATGGATGTTGGATTGGATTTTACCAAATACTTTTTTGCATCTATTGAGAATACTATGTGTTTCTTGTTTTTACACCTGTTTATGCTGTAGAATTCATTTATTGATTTGTGTTTGTGGAACCAGCCTTGCATCCCAGGAATGTGTAGCCTACCTGGTAATAATGAATGATTCTTATAATATGTTGTTGAATGTGATTTGTTAGTATCTTATTGAGACTTTTTGCATAAATGTTCATCAGAGAAATTGGCCTGCAGTTTTCTTTTCTTGTTTGGTCTTTGTCATTTGGGGGTATCAGGTTGATTTTGGCTTCATAGAATGAACTAGGAAGAATTACTTCCTTCTCGACTACTTGGAATATTTTCAACAGAGTTGGTATCAGCTCTTCTTCATATATTTTATAGAATCCAGCTAAAAAATCATCTGACTCAGGGCTTTTACTGGCAATTGGATTTCTTGGATTGTTTTTGGTCTTTTAGGGTTTCAACTTCCTTCTATTTCAATCTTGAGGGTTATGTGATACCAGGAATTCTTTCATTTCCTCTAGATTTTCTGGGTTATTCACACATGGATATTGGTAGGCATCTCTGATAGCCTTTTAAATTTCTTCAGGGTAGTTGTAACGTATTTCTTTTCATTTCTAATCATGTTTATTTTAATTTCCTCTCTCTCTCTCTTTCTTTGTGTTGTTGTTGTTGTTGTTATTCTGACCAAAGGTTAGTCGATTTCATTTATCCTTTCAAAAACCATCTTTTCATCTCATTGATCCTTTATATGATGTTTATGGTCTCTATTTCATTCAACTGTGAATTTGTTTTAATGATTTCTAGTTTTCTACTAAATATGGCATTGGGTTGCTCTTGACTTTTTCAGCTCCCTTAAGTGCGATGTTATAATATTTATTTGAGATCCCCCAGTTTATTTCTTTTTTTTTTTTTTTTTGATTTTTTTTTTTTTATTGTAGAGATGAGGTTTCTCCTACCCAGGTGGGTCTCGAGCCCGCAGGCTCCAGCAATCCACTCACCTCAGCCTCCCAAGGCGCGGGATTACAGGCTGAGCCACCGAGCCCGGCTCCCCCATTTTCTTGATATGTTCATAGCATGTTATAAATGTTCCTCTGAGCACCTCCTTTATTGTATCCCATAGAGTTTGGTGTGTTGTGCCTTTCTATTCTTTTGTTTCTATAAAACTTTGTTGTTGCCTTAATTTCTTGGCAAACACAAAAGTCATTCAGAGGCAAGCTGTTTAACTCCATGTATTTGTGTGTGTTTTGGGGGGTTCCTGTTGGTGGTGATATTTATTTTTATTCCACTGTGGTCTGAGAAGATGATTGGTATGATTTTGACATTTTGTAATTTGTTCATGCTTGATTCGTGTCTGAGTATGTGGTCAATCTTGATGTATGTTCCATGTACTAATGAGAGTATGTTTATTTTGTGGTTGTTGGGCAAAGTGTTCTATAGATGTCTATTAGATCCAGTTGGTAAAGTGTCAAGTTCAGATTCCAGATTCCCTTGTTAGTTTTTGCCTTGATGTTTTGTCAAGGCTGTTATTAGAGGATTAAAGATTCTGACTATACTTGTGTGGCTCTTCATGTCCTCTCAGTTTAATTACCAAATGTTTTATAAATCATAAAGGTATTTATAAGTGCATATGTATTCAAGATAGATATTTTTTGCTAGTGGATTGAGACTTATATTATAAAGTGTCCTACATAAGAGACATGGGTGGAGCCATTCTTTCATTTCAGTGCTTAGAAATTTCTTAAGCATTTCCTGTAGGGCTAATCTGGAGGTGGCATATCCTCCTAGGAACTGGATATCTGTAAAGAATTTTAATTCTTATTCATTAATAAAATTTAGCTTGAAGAGTTAGGAAATTTGTTTTTTGTTTGTTTGTTTGTCTTTATAATTTTTTTATTGTGGTATTATGGGGTACAGTGAGGGGTTAGGTATACAAAATTGCTTCGTTCAGGCACCCTTGATGATAAGAGGTGTCTCCCCATCCCCAGAAATATATTTATCACCATTAATCCCATCGCCCACCGCCCCATAGCTTCCCACCACTGTCAGTCATTTTCTTGTGGTAGTACGTTGGATGATCAAGGTCTACTATATGAGTGAGAACATGTGATACTTAGTTTTTTGTTTCTGTGAGAGGTCACTCAGTATTATGGACTCTAGTTCCACCCAGGTTGCTGCGAAATTCATGATTTAGTTCTTTCTTATGGCTGCATAGTATTCCATTGTGTATGTATACCACATATAGAACTAATCCAAACGGTCAAAAGACAAAGAGGACTGGATGAATGAACCTTTAAGTTCTGACAGCAGCCAACATCTGGCAAGGGAAGGGGAACTGGAAGAAATTCCATCATTCTGGCACCCCCTCTCTTTCTGCATGAACAATTCTGTGCAAGAGATGGCTCTGTCATTCCTGGAGTGGTGCCACAGTGGCCAAGGGAGCCTTCTCCCCTCTTGAGTCCCACTGGGGTAGCTGACTGTGTGCACTGGTGAGGAACTGGAATGCAGACCAGCTGGACCTAGCCCATGGGAGAAACTTTGCTGCTGAATGAATCTTTGGGTTCTGAGCATGAACAGCCTCTGGCAAGGGCAGGGGAGAGGGGGTAATCTGTTGCCCCAGTAACCCCTCTCTCCCATGTGAACTCTTTTATACAACTAAGATGGTTTGGCCATTCCTGCCATGTGGCCACAGTGGCCAGGAACCCTTCTCCATTCCTGTTTCCCACTGGGGCAATCATATGCACAGGTGAGGAGCTAGAAAGCAGTCTGGTCTAACCTAGCTCACCCCAACCAGTTTTCTCCCCCTCCACTCTCGAAAGCCCAGTAAGGACAGAGAACTCTGGAAGTTCCCATAGCTCTGTCCATTGCCTAGGTCATCTGTGTACTTCCCTGGGGCAATAAAAGCTAAGCAGAAAGCCTACAGTCACCATCACTGTTGGCTATCTTCTGTAAGTGCCACCTCATGGCCAGAGGTAAACTGGAAGAGCCCATTACAACATCTGAGACAATAAGACAGACCTCAGGAAGGTCTATCCCCAGACCTCAGCTAACACCACTACCCAAGACTCCCTGGTCACTTGGGAGGCCCTGAGCCAGTGCATATACCCAGTATTGAGAATGCCACAACAGTAATGCAACCTACAACTAAGAGAACCCTATAGAGTCTATTTAATTCCCATTCCCACTTCATTAGTACTGGTGTCTGCACCTGCCACTGGGAAACCAGTGGACTGATCAACTCAACTCAGTTCTGCTTAACAATGCACCCCTCCCAGAAGATAAAAGCAAAGTTCATGTCACTGCACATCTTGTAGACTAGTCCATAGACTAAGAGAGCTTTTTCAGAGGGTTCTTCAGAGATGTTGGTGACCAACTTTTCTTAGAATTTAATCCTTGCTCCCTCACATCACGTAATCCCTTGCAGGAACCCTCCAGTACTAGCTGAAGTGTGGCAGTCTTATAGGGCAGGTAGACCCAGAAGAGCAGCAGGACTCACAGTGGTTATGCCCACATAGATTACCACTCCCAGGGGAAGTAGTAGTGCATCATAACAGGGGAGTAACCTATAAACAAAAATTTAAAAGATCTCAGCAAATTTCACTGGGAGCTTCATCAAAACTTCTATCAGGGCTGAGGCTGATGAGAAAGAACTAGAAAATAATCATGGCAGTGTAAAAAGAAATTTTTAAAAAAGTTTTTCATTTCTCCTCAAGACTACACTGTCTTTAGCAACGTATCCCAACCAAAATAAAATCTTTAACACTCAAGGAAAAAAAAGTTGATTACAAAAAACAAAAAACTAAGTATCATATGTTCTCACTCATATAGTAGACCTTGATCATCCAACGTACTACCGCAAGAAAATGACTGACAGTGGTGGGAAACTACGGGGGGGGGGGAGGGCGATGGGATTAATGGTGATAAATATCTGTCTGGGGATGGGGAGACACCTCTTATCATCAAGGGCGCCTGAACAAAGCATTTTTGTATGCCTAACCCCTAACTGTACCCCATAATACCATAATAAAAAAAATTTTTAAAAAATAAATAAGAAATACTAGATAACATTATTTGTTTTACTGATTCATAATAAAATGTTTCATGACTGAATATTAACCTAATATTGTTTTTAATGAATTTCTGTACCTATCTTAACCTCTAAAAATCTTTTGTGAATTCATTTCTGAAACATCCAATATCAATGCAAACTGCAATTATTAACAAGTTAAATAATAGTAATAGCATAGATTTTGTGTCTCATACTATCTGTATTCCAACACAGTTTGTGTTCATCTGGAGATTGATTTGGCTATTTATTAGAGCAAAAAAGACATCCAAATGAGTCTTGTATTTTACTTCATTTAATATACCTCCCCCAATCATATAAATGATTCTAAATACATATTTATTGTTTTACTTTTTAATTGAAGTAAATTAAGTTTTATATTTTAAAAAATAAATTATACTATTTTTGAAGTGGACCCTTTAAAAATGTGTAAAAATACTGATGAGAAAAGAAGACATGAGTCTACCAGACAACATGATGGATTGAGTAATGTCTTTATGTCTGCTCCATCTCAAAACTTTACTGATAATAGAGTAAAAGAATTTTTTTAAAGTCATAAATCTGCAAGAACAAAGAAGAGAGTCTAGGCTATGACTGAAGAAATCAGGATGCTAAATACCTCTGAAGGCAGGGTTCTAAGTGTTAAGTTCTAGAAGATGGTTTGAAAGTTTTCACAGGCAATAGTTAGATGCTTAGGAAACCCTCATCTATTCAACGCAGTCACTAGTCCCACCTTTCACCACCAGAAGATTAGAGGTTTACTCTCCAGAGAGCTTGAGGTAGACAGACTCAAACCTGAGACAAAAGGCACAGCTGAAGAGGTTAGAGTTAGTTGGAATGTGACTTTTAAAAATGGGATCAATTGGAAATTGATCTAATAAACAATAAAAACAACAGCTTGTCCTAAAAAACTGACTCCAAGAATGCTGGGAACCACATTTACAACATTTCTTGCAGAAATTCTAAAGAATTCTTTCTAGGAAAACTGACTAACCTCAAAGAAAAGACCCACAGATACTGACCACCAATCACCTGCATAAACAGAAGTTTCAAACAGCATTTTAGTGCCTCAGGCTTAAGTATAAACAGAAAAAAGAATTGACACACACACATATGAACAAAGTTTTACCATTATAAAAATTTTACCAAAGAATATAAAATAAAAAAACTCAGAGGAAAAAAACTATTTACAAAACAATAGAAAAGTAACAATAAGAAAATAAGAGAAGATACGTTATATATGTATGTATGTGTGTATATATATGATTCAAAAAGCATTTGTTGCTTTCTTTTGTTTTTTATTTTATTTTATTTTAAAGTTGTGGGGAACAAGTCACGATTGTGTGCATAAGTGGTCTAGGAAAGATGAAGTTTGGGCCTTCCATTGGACCTCACTTCACCTGGATTAGGATCAGGCATCCTTTTTATGTTATGTGCCCCACCCCACCCCACCCGCCGGCAGTGTCCATCTACTGCCAGTTTCTTTTTTGAAGTATTATGATAGGTGTCAGGGTCCACTTATGCATGAGAATATGTGGTACTCAGTTCTTTTGTTTCTGATAGATCACTGAAATATGATAGACTCTAAATCCATCCAAGTTCCTTTGAAGTTCGTAATTTTGAATTTCTTTATAGCTGCATAATATTCTGCTGTGTATAGATTTTTATCCAGTCCACTTTTGATTGGCAGCATGGTTGGGTCCATGTTTTTGCTATTTTGTATAGTGCTGCAATAAATATGCATGTGAAGGTAGGTATCTAATTGGTAGAATGATTTACGTTCCTCCAGGTATATTTCCAGAAGGGGGGTTGTTGGGTCATATAGAAGGTAGATTTCTAGTTCTTTTAAAAATTGCCACACTGTTTTCTATAGAGTTTGAACTAGTTTTCACTTCAACCAACTGTATAAAAGTGTTTCCTTTTCTCCACATTTTTGCCAGCATCTGTTGTCTTTTGATTTACTAATGACGGCTATTCTTACAGGAGTTAGGTGGTATCACAATGTGATTTTGATTTGCATTTCTTTAATGATTAGTAAGCGTGAGTATTTTTTAATGTGTCTGTTGGCTGGTCATATATCTTCTTTTTATAAGTGTCTATTCATGTCTTTTACCTATTTTTCTAATGGCGCTGTTTGTGTTTTTCCTTTTGGCATGTTTGAGTTCCTCGTAGATCCTGGATGTTAAGCCTTTGTCATATATACAGTTAGCAAATTTGTTTTCCCATTCTGTGGGTTGTCTCCCCACTCTCTTGATGGTTTCTTTTTCTTTGCAGAAGCTTTTCAGTCTGATGAGGTCCCACTTGTCTAACTTATCTTTTATGGCATGGGTATCTGGGGTTTTGATTAGGAAATGGTTGCCTATTCTAGTTTCAGTAAGGGTGTCGCCTGCATTTTCTAAGATTCTTTTTTTTTTTTTTTTTTTTGAGAAGCTGTTCCTTTTATTTGAAACATTACTGGGGAGGGGGGTGCCTTGCTATAGTTTGTGCTAGTCCAGGTCAGCTTTTCTCTAAGATTCTTATAGTTTGAAGTTTTACATTTAGGTCTTTGATCCATTTGAAATTGATTTCTGAGTATGACTATAGGAAGGGGCCCTGGTTCAATCTTCTGCATGTAATCAGCCAGTTTTCCCAGCACCATTTACTGAATAGGTTCTCCTCCTCTCAGTTGTGGGAGGCTTTGTTTCAGATGCATTGGTTGAGAAATAGATGTTTTGCTTCTGGAATCTCTATTTGATCATTGTAGCTTTATAATAAAGTTTAAAGTCTGGAAGTGTGATACCTCCTACTTAGTTTCTTTTCTTTTTTTTTTTTTTTTTTTTAAGTTGGAGTCTCACTCTGTCGCCCAGACTGGAGTGCAGTGGCCTCTCCCGGCCACCGCAGCCTTGACCTGCTGGGCTCCAGCGATCTTTCCGCCTCAGCCTTCCAAGTAGCTGGAACTACAGGCGCACGCTGCCACGCCCGGCTAATTTTTGATTTATTGTAGAGATGAGGTCTCGCAAAGTTGCCCGGGCAGGTCTTGAACCTGCGGGCTCAGGTGCTTAGTTTCTTTTGCTGAGGATTATTTTGGCTATTCATTATCATTTATGTTTCTTTATGAATTTCTGTATTATCTCTGGATCTGAGAAGAAAGATGATGGTTATTTAATGGGTATTGTTTTGAATCTGTAGATTGCCTTTGGTGGAATGGACATCTCAACAATGTTGTTTCTTCTAACCCATGAGCATGGAATATTTTTCCATTTGTTTGTATCATCTTTGATTTCTTTGAGCATTGTTTTGTGGTTTCATTGTAAAAGTCTTTCACTTTTCTACTTAGGAAGATGCCAAGGTGTTTCTTTCTTGCTTTCTTTCTTTCTTTCTTTCTTTGTTTCTTTCTTTTTTTGTGGCTATTGTGAACGGGATTGTACTTTTTATTTGGTTCTCTGCCTGTTTGTTGTTGGTGTATAAAAATGTGATTGTCTTTAGCATATTGATTTTATACCCTGTGACTTTGCCAAAGTATTTTATCAGTGGAAGGAGGTTTTTGACAGATTCCCTTGTGTTTTCCAGGTATAGGATCATATTGTACACAGAGAGGATTAGCTTAACTTCCTCTTATCTTATTTGGATTCCTGTTGTCCTTCTCTTGTCTGATTGTTCTAGCTGGGACTTCCAAAACTATATTGAACAGAAGGGATGAGAGTGGGCAGCCTTGTCTTATTCTGGTTTTCAGGGGAAATGCCTTCAATTTCTGTCCATTTAGTAATATATTAGCTGTGGGTTAATTGTAGGTGGCTACTATTTTGAGGTATGTTCCCTCTATAACTAGGTCTTCAAGGGTTGATGGATGGATGATGAATTTTGTTGGAATCCTTTTCTGCATTTAATGAGATCATCGTGTGGTTCTTGTTTTTACATCTGTTGATGTATTTAATTACATTTGTGGTCTTGCAGATGTTAAACCAGACCTGAATGTCAGGGGTGGAGCCTACTTGAACATGGTAGGTAATTTTTGAGATATGTTGTTGGATCTGATTATCTATAATCTTGTTGATAGTTTTTGCATCTATGTTCATCAGGGATATTAACCTGTAGTTCTCTCTCTTTGTTTGGTCTTTACCCAGTTTGGGTATTATTGTCATGTTAGCTTCATAAAATGATTTGGGAAAAGTTCCATCTTTCTAAATTGCCTGATTTACTTTCTATAGGATTGGTATTAGCTCCTCCTTGAATGATTTGTAGAATTCTGCTGGAAAGCCATTTGGTCCAGGGATTGATTGATTGATTGATTTACTTATTTACTTATTTATTTATTTGTAGGTAGTCTTTTTATGATGGAGTCAATTTTCTGGGTTGTTCTTGGTCTATTTAGAATCTGAATTTCTTCTTGTTTCAAACTGGAGAGGTTGTGGGATATCAGAGAGGTTGTGGGATATCAGATTTTGTTTAGGCTTTCAATTTTGTTTCCATAGAGTTGTGCATAGTAATCTCTGATCATCTTTTATATTTCATCAGGGTCAATTGTGGCTTGATATTTTGCATTTCTGATTGTGTTTATTTGGGCTTTTATCTCTCTCTTGGTCAGTCTGGCTAGGGGTCCATCAATCTTGTTTATCCTCTCAAAGAACCAGCTTTTAGTTTCATTGATATTTTCTATAATTTTGTCTTCTATGTCTGTATTTGGGCTTTTACTTTGGTAATCTGGATTCTTCTGCTGAGACTAGGGTTTTAGAGGTCTTGCCTTTCTCTACCTCCATTAGGTAATTTGTTAGGCTGTTGACTTGTGATCTTTCTATTTTGTTGATATGTGTTCATAGAGATATAAATTCCCCGCTTAGAACTGATTTTATGGCATCCCTGAGGTTTTGGTAAGATATGTCTTTGTTTTCATTTGGTTCCAAGAATTTTTTAATTTCTGTTTTGATTTCTGTATTGACTCAATAAATGTTCAGCATTGTGTAGGTTAGTATTCATGTCTTTGGGTGATTTGGGGAGATTTTGTTGCTGACAATATTTATTTTTATTCCACTGTGGTCTGAGAAGTTGCATGAAAGTATTTTAATCTTATGGAATTTGTTTATGCTTGATTTATGGCTGAGCATATGGTTGATCTTGGAGTATGTTCCATGTGGTGATGGGTAGAATGTGGCTTTGTGTGGAGTGTTCTGTAGTATCTATTAAGTCCATTTGGTGAAGCATAATAGTTAAGGTTCCATATATGCTTATTGATTTTTTGACTCAGTGATCTATCTAGTATTTTTAGTTGGGTATTTAAGTCTCCAGTTATGATAGTGTTATAGTCAATGTCCTTTTTTTGTTTATATAGTAGTTGCTTTATAAATCCAGGTGCTCCTTTGTTGGGTACTTATATATTTAGGATGAATCTTTCTTGTTGATAGGTTGAGCCTCTTATCATTATGTAATGCCCTTCTGTATCTTTTTAAATTTTGGATAGCTTGAAGGTTGCTTTGTCTGATATTAAAATCATAATTCCTGTCTTCTTTTGGTTTTTATTCACCTGAAAGTTTTCTTTCCATCCTTTATCTTTGGGTCTGTGGGTGTCCTTTGTAGTGATATGTGTTTACTGTAGGCAGCATACTGTAGGGTTATTGTTTTGTTTGTTTGTTTGTTTTTTAATCCAGTTTTCCATTCTATGTCTTTTCAGTGGTGCATTTAATACATTGACATTCAAGCTGATTATTGAAATGTAAATGTTTATCAGAGTCATGAGGCTCTTATAAGGCTATTTTGTTTTCTTTTCAATTTTGGGTTGCTATGTGTATTTTTAATTTTGCAGTCTTGAGGTGTCTTGTGTTGATTCTATGTTTTCCTGCATTCTTGGGAAATTCATGGTTGTTCTTTCATTTTTCTTCTGTGCTTAATATCTTCTTGAGCATCTACTATAGAGCTGGTCTGGAAGCAGCATAATCTTTTGGGGGTTGGATGCCTGGGAAGGATTTTAATTCTCCATCGCTGATATAGTTGAAGCTTCAATGTGTAGGAAATACTTGGTTGAAATTGTTTCTCTTTGAAGGCTTTGAAAATTGCACTCCAGCCCATCTAGCTTGCAGTGTTTCTGCTACGTTTGCTGCTATTCTGATTGGTCTTCCCAGGCAGGTAGTATGACCTTCCTCTCTCACTGCCTTTAAGATTTGTTCTTTTATATCTACTTTGTGTAGGTGAATTACTATGTGTCTAGGGGTTGGTCTTCTCATTTGATGTCTTATGGGTGTTCTCTGACTCTCTTGTGTTTGCATGATTGCATCTACAGTGAGATGGGGAAAGTTTTCTTGCATAAGTTCCAAAGTGTTCTCCATTTCCCTTTCTTCTTCTGGGATACCAATCAGGCATAAGTTCAACTTCTTGATACAGTTGCACAACTTTTGGAGGCTTTGTTCTTTTGTTCTGCATTTTCTTTCTATGTTTTTAACAGATTGGGCAAATTTCATGTTTTGGTCTTCAAGCTCTGAGATTCTTTCTTATGCTTGGTTGATTCTACTTTTTTAAATTTATTTATTTATTTTAAAGATGTGGGGTGCAATTCAGGGCTATGTATACAAATGTTCATTATGTAGGTACCCTTGTTGATGAAGTGTGACCCTCCCTCCCCGGCAGTTTCCCTTAACTGCCAACCCTATAACTCCCCTTTCCCTGACAGTTTCCTAATACTGACAATCCCTTTCTTATAGTACTATGATAATCATTCAAGGTCCACTTATAAGTGAGAACACAGGTATTCTCTTCTTTGTTTCTGTGATAGATCACTAAGTATCATAGATTCCAAATCCATCAAAGTTGCTGCAAAGTCCAAACGTTTCTCCTTCTTTATGGCTGTATAATATGCCATTGTGTATATGAACCATATTTTTTTTATCCAGTCCAGTTTTTATGGGTAGCATGGTTGGTTCCCTGTTTTTGCTATTGTAAATAGAGCCACAATAAACATGTGTGTTCAGGTATCTTTTTTGTAGAATGATTTGCATTCCTCTGGGTTTATGCTAAGTAGGGAAATTGCTGGGTGATATGGAAGGTCAATTTCTAGTTCTTTCAGAAATTGCCACACTGTCTTCCAAAGAGATTGCACTAGTTTTCATTCCCACCAGCAGTGTAGAAGTGTTCCTTTTTCTCTGCATTCTTGTCAGCATCTGTTATTGTTCGTTTTGTTAATGATGGTCATTAATAATGAGGTTAGGTGGTATCTCAATGTGGTTTTTATTTGCATTTCTCTGATGATTAGTGAGGCTGAGCACTTTTTCATGTGTCTGTTGGCTGCCTGTATATCTTCTTTTGAAAAGTGTCTATTTGTGTCTTATGCTTGCTTTTTAATGGGGCTATTTGCTTTTTTCTTTTTGACACATTTGAGTTCCTTGTAGATCCTAGATGTAAGACCTTTGTCAGATATACAGTTGACAAATATTTTTTCCCATTCTGTGGGCTGTCTCCCTGTTCTCTTGATGGTCTTTTGCTTTGCAGAAGCTCGTTAGTTTGATGAGATCCCACTAGCCTATCTTATTTCTTAAGGTATGGGCATTTAGAGTTCTGAATAATAATTGGTTGTCAGTTCCAATTTCCATAAGGATGTCTCCAGCATTTTCTAAGATTCTTATAGTTTGAGGTTTTATGCTTAGGTCTCTGATCCATTTAGATTTAATTTTTGTGTATGGTGATAGGTAGGGATCCTGTTTCAATCTCCTGCATGTGATCAGCCAGTTTTTCCAGCACCATTTACTGAATATGTTCTCCTCTCCCTAGTGGTTGGTGGTAGAGGCTTTGTCAAAGAAGAGTTGGTTGAGAAATTGAGGCTTTGCTTCCGAGATCTCTGTCTTGTTCCATTGGTCTATATGGCTGTTCTTGTACCAATATTAGGCTGTTTTGGTTACTGTAGCCTTATAGTAAACTTTGAAATCTTTTTTTTTTTTTTTTGCTACTTGTGGTAGTTTATGTTTCCATATGAATTTCTGTATTGTCACTTCCAGGTCTGAGAAGAGTGATGCTGGTAATTTAATGGGTATTGCATTGAATCCTGTGATTGTCTTTGGTAGGATGGACATTTAAACAATGTTGATTCTTCATATCCATGAGCATGGCATATTTTTTCCATTTGTTTGTGTCTTCTTGGATTTCTTTGAGCAGTGTTTTGTAGCTCTCATTGTAAAGGTCTTTCACTTCTCTGATCAGGAAGATGCCAAGGTATTTCTTTGTGTGTGTGTGTGTGTATGGGTGTGTATGTGTGTGTGGCTATTGTGAATGGGATTGTGCTTTTTATTTGGTTCACCACCTGCTTGTTGTTGGTGTATAAGAATGCAACTGTCTTTTGCACATTTATTTTATACCCCTAGACTTTGCCAAATTCCTTTGTCAGTCCAAGTGGTTTTTTTGACAGAATCTCTTGAATTTTTATGGTATAGGATCATATCATCAGCAAAGAGGAATATCTTGACTTCTTTTTTTCCTATTGGATACTC
>CAUYQG010069630.1:0-10349 GCA_963574415.1 Tarsius wallacei
GTCATCTGAGTTGATTGCTGTTATCTGCTTTTGACAGAGTATTACTAAAAATTTGGTACACTCAGATAAAAAAAGCTGGCTAGTTTGCAGGTTGGAATAAAAACAAATAGAGAGATTCAAGAAATGTTGGAGTTTGCAAAGTGGGGCAAATCAACTGTTCTTAGATCACAAATAGTAAGAAATAATATTGAGAAAGTATTTTAGGTATCAAAGATAAACTCAGCTTTCTAACATGAATAAAGATATGATTTTAATATCTATTATTAAAACTTTCAAAAAATTAAAAAGACTCAGAGTAAAAACAATAATATAGGTATAGCAAATAGTAATTATTTTTGTTGAATAGAATAATTCAGAGGAAATATCCATTAAGGGTCAATATTTATTTAAAAAGAAAACTATTAAGTTTTTGAGAGTGCTGAATGGCTAAAGAGAGAATGAGACTGGACTAAAACTGTAGACTTAAAACACACTTTGATCCCTCAAGGATCTAAGAGTAGGAACAATTTGAGAAAGTTGCTCAGCCCCAAAGAGTACATGTTTTCAATCTTCCAGTTGAAGATGTGGCAAGGAAGTACAGTGGGAAAAAAAAATCTCTCAAGGAGAAAAGATAGTGGCCACAGAAAAAAATAGCCAAGGCAGTTTGTTGCAAAGGAATTGTGATTGTTTTGAATACACTCGACCTACGGCACCTAACATTTTTTACACACTACTCCCCACCCTGGTCCCTGAATTCTTGCAGAGTAAAATTATCTGGATAACCGGTAATGAATATTAGAGTCTTCAGAAAAGGTCGGACTCTCAGAAGGGCACCAAAGGGATTATGGAAATAGAGGGCACAGAGGCAAAAGATAGAAAAAAAGAGAAAAGTTTTGACCAGTTGGGTGGCCCCAAGAACTTAGATAAAGCAAAACTCAACAAAAACTGAAACAATGAAGAAATTTGTTTTGAATTGAGTGCAATTCAAGAAAATGCTCTGGGACCCTAAATCCACAAGGAGTCTGTATAGAATAGAATATATGGCTGGAATTAAGAAGCAATTGACTTTGGGGCACATTCTTCTAGATCTCTTATGATTTTCAGTTGGATGTAGTAAGAGTCATATATATGTATATGTATGTATATGTATATATATGTTTGTTTTTTGAGTTGGAGTCCCACTCTGTCACCCAGGCTGAGGACAGTGGCATGCTCCCGGCCACTGCAGCCTCGACCTGGTGAGCTCCAGTGATCCTTCCGCCTCAGACTTCCAAGTAGCTACAGGTACCACACCGGCTAATTTTTTTGATTTATTGTGGAGATGAGGTCTCGCCTAGTTGCCCAGGTAGGTCTCGAAACCGTGACCTCAGGCAATCCTCTCGCCTCCGCCTCCCAAAGTGTTGTGATTACAGGCTGAGCCATGGAGCCTGGCCCAAGAGTTTAATATACATTACATAGTGGGTTTTCCAACTTAAGGTAACAAATACTTGCATAACAAAGAGGGAGGAGGGAAGTAGAAAGGTATTCTGTGATGTGGTTTGAAAGCTGAAGGAGATGAGATCAAATGAAACTGCTATCTTGAAATAATGAGAGTCATATTTTTAAGTTGATGTAAGCGTACTTAAATTTGTTTGAAATTACATGGTATTATCTAGATTTTAAATCTACAATTTGGAGACGAGTACGATCTCATTAAACCAAAAAGTGTTTCCAATTAGTGGTCACTCATTTGAACACATACTTTTGGGAACTAAGTAGAAAATTTGATTAACTATGTAAATTTATAAAACCTATTAAGCAAGTTCATAAAAATACCTTCCCAGTATTGTTGGGAAATATTTGGAAAAACATGATTTTCTGTGACCTAGAAAGTTTGGGAGTAAATCTTCATATGAGATTTGATTGCAACCCACAAAGTAAGTTAGATCAAGAAGTAGCATTTTCAGGTTAGTTTTAGAATTTAAGTTACTAAGGCTATGGAATGGTGGGAACAACGGCTGTTTAGACTTTTCCCTCCTCATTTTCTATGGACAAACATAGAAGCCACATTCTTTTTCCAGATGCTCACAAACTGCCCATCTACTCTAACTAAATTCCTAATAAGTTTCTTTTCCTTCTACTGTGTCTTACCATGATTCATGTTTCCTAGTTTTGGTATGCAAAAATACTCTTTTAAAAATAAGGAATAAAAATGCATCTAAATAATGTCATTTAATTTACATAAACAAAAATTTGGCTCTTACTGCTTATTTTGTAACAGTCAAATTGTTAATTGCTTAATTTGTTTTAATATGTTCAATCTGCAAAACAACAGGGTTTTCATAACAAACAGTGCTCATCTAGATAGCACTTATTATATGCACTGCAATTCTCTATGTTCTCTGTGCCTTTCATTAAGCTTAAAGATGGGAACTATTATCCCATCTAGCTCAGCACCTGGCATTCCAGTCACTTGGTAACTTTTGATATATATATATTGTTAAGTAATGATATTTTAAATTCAGAGATATGACCTCTGCCATTTAAGTTTGGTTTGGCTCCAAACTACAAATTTGGTCAGCCATCTTGTCATTATACATAAAAATGTTGAGAGAGAGAGAGAGAAATCAGTTTAAAATGTTTAAAGAACAAGTAACAGTGCATATTCTATTGATAATCAATTATTTTAGCATTAAAATGAAAACATCTTGATACGCTGAAGAGTAATTTACTAATCAGGCTTAGTAAATTTGAAAAGTTTACAATGAACTGTTATTAACCTTCTGTTCATTGCAATAAACTATATACAGTATTAGAATAGATTTTAAAACCAATAAACTATTGTATATTTTCTTCTCAGAAAAATTGAGAGCAAAACACAATTACATTAAGACTCAAAGCACAAGATGAAAGTTTAACAGTTAGTGAATTGGTAAACAAGAAGTAGATATTATGCCTATCACATCACTTTCCCATTCAGGCTTAGGTACTCTGAGTTAGTATTAACTACTGATTTAAATACATATATTTAAGAAAAAAAATTAGCAGGTTTTTTTTTAGAAGTATGTTGATAAAAAATGAATTAGACTAGATACAAAACTTTCTATTTTCAAAATGTGACTAATTCCATAGGTTATATCTGAACCTATCGTTATTCATTAACTAATAAATCAAATATTTTTATTAGATGCAATTAAGGAAACACAGATATCAAATATTTTCTGTTTTTGTCTCCTTCTTGGTGATTGGGCAGCTGTAAAATAAAGAAAACTTGGACCATAACTTTGAAATTAAATTTATTACACGGAGGGAATAAATGCAGACAAAATGATAAATAACTCATTTCAAGTATGGGTCAGACTAGAATATAATTATCTCTAGACCTAGAAAGCAAGGAATTGAATTAGAAGCTTTGCAGCCAATAAAATTGTGTAGAAAAGCAAGGCTCAAAGCTTTAAGAGAATTTAAAGGCCATCTGAGAGAATACCAAGAGTAGCAGATATGAATAGTTGCCTGCATAATATACATTCTAATATGCCTTTATAATAAGATCACAATTTTATTTGAGGCATCTCTGTGTCCAGTGAAATACTTGTTCCCCCAGATTCTCTTTCAACTAGAGTATCCATCTGTTACATTTTTTAAATCTGTGACACAAAAATTTTTCGTGCCTGTCCTCCTTTCCATTTAATTTCTACTTGGCCTGTGGAAGGAATGCTTGGAGATGAAAAAGCCATTTTGTGTTCATTCTAACAGAGGTTTCAGCTGACAGCCAATATCACCCACCAGATTTGTGAGTAAATAGATCTTCAGATGATTTTAGCACTGTGTCTTTGAGAATTCCACCTGATACTCAAGACATTGTGAAGCAGAGACAAGCTCTACCCTTCATGCCCTGTCTGATTTTCTGATCCACAGAAGTCATGATCAGAAACCATAGATGTTTTGCATTATTAAGAAGTTTTAAGATAATGTCATATACAACCACAGTAACTGGAACAATAAGTCAGTGAATATAAATATTAGGTAAATAGAAATAATTCAGGCTTAGAAGAAATCAATAAACAAATTCCAAATATTTAAAAAGTCTTTTAAAAACTTGTTCAAAAGAAGAGTCTTTATCCAGGTTAAAAGACATTTGAAAGCTTTCTTTTAATACACTAGAAATAACTGATGGAAATGTACTTAAATTTGTTTAAAATTACATGATATCTAGATTTAAAATCTACAATATGGAGAAGAGTCCAATCTCATTAAATTAAAAAGTTTTCCCATAGATGATTCTTTCTATTTTGAGGTATGTTTCCTCTATTCCTAGGTATTCAAGGGTTTTTATCGAGAAGGAATGCTGGATCTTATAGAAAGCTTTTTCTGCATCTAATGATATAATTATGTGGTTCTTGTTTTAACATCTGTCAGATATTTGATTATATTTATGGTCTTCCAGATGTTGAACCAGCCCTGTATCCCAGGAATGAAACCTACCTGGTCACGGTGGATGATTGTTGAGATATGTTGTTGGATCCAATTTGCTAGAATCTTGTTGAAAATTTTTGCATCTATGTTTATCAGGGATATTGGCCTGTAGTTCTCTTTCTTTGTTGGATCTTTACCCAGTTTGAGTACCAGAGTGATATTAGCTTCATAAAATATGTTGGGGAGAGTTCTGCCTTTCTTAATTGCCTGGAACACTTTCAATAGGATTGGAATCAGCTACTCCTTGTATATTTTGTAGAATTCTGCTGGAAAGCCATCTTGCCCAGGTCCTTTTTTTGTAGGTAGTTTTCTTATGATGGAGTCAATTTCCTGGATTGTTATCAGTCTATTTAGTGTCTCAGTGTCTTCTTGTTTCAACCTTGGGAGGTTGTGTGATGTTAGAAAGTCCTCCATTTCATTTATGTTATCAAGGTTGTTTCCATACAGGTGTGCATAGTAATCTCTAATAATCATTTGTATTTTGTCAGGGTCCGTTGTAACTAGATCTTGTGCCTTTCTGATGGTGTTTTCTCGGGCTTTTTCTTGATCATTCTGGTTAGGGGTCCATCAATCTTGCTTATCCTTTCAAAGGACAAACTTTTTGTTTGGTTGATTTTTTTCTATGATATTTTTATCTTTTAGATCCTGTATTTGGGATTTTAACTGTGGTTATCTGGATTCTTCTGCTGAAGTTTAGGGCTTTGGTGGTTTTGCTTTTCCAACTCCCTTAGGTGATTTGTTAGGCTATCAACTTGTTCTCTTTCTATTTTCTTGATGTGTGTTCATAGAGATAAGTCCCCTTTTAGTACTGATTTCATGGCATCCCAGAGGTTTTGGTAAGATGATTCCTCATTTTCATTTGTTTCCAGGTTTAACTTCTACTTTGAGTTCTGTGTTGACTCAGGAGTGGTCCAGCATAATGCTGTTTAATGTCCATGTCTTTATGGGTTTTGGGGAAATTTTTTTGGTGGTGATATTTATTTTTTTCCATCGTGGTCTGAGAAAGTGCATGGCAGTATTTTGATCTTATGAAATTTGTTTATGTTTGATTAATGGCCAAGGATGTGGTCAATCTTGGAGTACATTCCATGTGGTCATGAATGGAATGTATATTCCATGGTGGTTGGGTGGAGTGTTCTGTATACCTAGAGGAACTCAAATCATTCTATAAAAAAGATACCTGCACACACATGTTTATTACAGCACTATTCACAATAGCACAAACATGGAACCAACCATGCTGCCCATCAAAAGTGAACTGGATTTTTAAAAATGTGGTACATATACATGATGGACTATTATGCAACCACAAAGAAGGACAAAAGTATGGACTTTGCAGCAACTTGTATGGATTTAGAGTCTATAATACTCAGTGATCTATCACAGAAACAAAGACTTGAGTATCACATGTTCTCACTCATAAGCAGATCCCGAACATTCATCATAATGCTAAAAAAAGAATTGGTGGTAGTGGGAAACTGCCGGGGGTTAGGGGGCACACGACATCAGTAAGGGTACCTGATCTCAAACCAGGCAAAGTGGGACCAAAGGGAGGCCCAAACTTTACCTGCACAATGACCACTTGTGTACCTAATCCTGAATCTTTTAAATTAAATTAAATTAAATTAATTTTTTCTTTTTTTGTTATTTACTTATTATAAAGATGTGCGGTATTAATTTTAAAAGTGTTTCCAGTTAGGGTCACTCATTTGAACACATAATTTTGGGAACCAAATAGAAAATTTGATGAACTATGTAAATTTATAAAACCAATTAAACAAGTTTATAAAAATACCTTCCCAGTATTGTTGGGAAATATTGGGGAAAACATGATTTTTTTGTTACCTAGTAATTTTGGGAATAAATCTTCATGTGAGATTTTATTTTAACCTGCAAAGTAAGTTGGATTCAGAAGTGGCATTTTCACAAGTTTTGAAGAATGTTCTTTTTCTGTGTTGAATATTGCCACCAACTAAGAATCATACAGAAAGGAAGCCTAAGACAGGAAAGGATGCTGTGTATATGACCCTATTCCCTATGGAGAACATTTACTATCCTTTGCCCTAACATGCTATAAGAACCCTTTTCCTCTAGCTAGTAGCCAGATGCATCTTCCAAAGATATTCCTGTATCAATTCTGCTATATAATCACTTAAAAGCCCAAATGAATTAAATTTGAAGGTTCTTCTAGAAAAAGCAAGGAAAAAAAGTCTTATTTTCAAATAAAGATAAATACAAACCCTTTACACTTTTAATTAGTAGATTATTTGACTTACTTTTTTACTATAGAAACCTAAACAAACAACAAAAATAATATACTTTGAAAGGAGATGAAGTATAAATAAATTAAGGCATGCTACTTTTAAATAAATCTTTGAAAGATATGGATACACACAAAAATGGAATCATAAAAAAATCAAAATTTTACCTCTAATTTAAATACCAATTGTGGCTGGTGAATTTTACTAGAGGATTTAAATTGAATAATATATAACCTGCTCAACAGTGCTTTCATCTCATGAGTAACAAGTATAAAGTTTACAAATTTAAGACTAAAGTGTTTGTTTCCTGCTGTATTTTAACTATTAGAGTTAAAAATCTGCCAAAGAAAAAAAGGAAAGACAGTCTAACTTCCTAATGATAGGTAAACTCTACTTTTCTGTATTTCTTAGAAATGAACACTATCAGGGTATCTCAAACTTACCTTATGACTAATGCCAATAGCCATATATAAATAGTGAGGCACTGAGCAACAAAGAAAAGCGAACTGCATTTGGTAAAGCAGTATTCATAATGGATTTGGAAATATACTTTTTGCAGAAATTTCAGATGCATATTTTAAAAGGAAAGAATCACTCAGTGACTTGGACTTCTACAACTTTCAATTTCATTAGTTTGATTGACTCACATGTAAGTCAGACTCACTGAAAATTTCTGGAAAATATATATCATTATGTAGGAGAAATCGTTCTTGATGGAAATCGATGCACAAAATATTAATGATGCTGGAACAAAGTGCTTTTATTTTCAGACAAGTAAAACAAAAAGTCAAAGCAATAAAAGAACATCGAGATAATATGATAACCACAATAAAGTAAAACTAAATGTTATTACTTTCTGCTTCCAAAACAGCATTCTAAAAAAAGAAATAATATCTTTGAAAGTTTGGGCAGAAAAAAAAGTCAAAAACCTTCAACAACCAGGATTTAGAAAATTTGACTGTCAAGATTAGCAATGACATCTTATTGAAAGAAAAGAAATAAAAACTTCCTTTCATTCACTCTGAGATGATCATGACAAATGAGCCTATGCTACTTAATCTGCACAGAAAATAATGAGGCAAAAAAGGTCTGCCTGTAGTGAAAATTAATGAGGTGAATATTGGCTGTTTCCACCCATATTTAAATCTTATTTACTTCAACTCTTGCATTCTCTTCTTGATCACTGTATTTGATGTGGATTGATCAATGTGAGCATATACAAAATAGGAGCAATTGGAAATTCTATGCCAGATCCTTTCAAAAATCAGAGATACAGTTGGGTAAACCAACAGAATAAAACTAGAAGTTGTGCATTGTGCAAAATGAAGTGACTGAAGATACTCTGAGAACTTTGGTGAATAGTCTTGTGTGTCCTTAGGATTTCAACTGGAAAAACTAACCCCCCAAAATTTAGAAGCATGATTTAGGTAGAGAATAACACCCATCGCCATTCAGGCCAAAAAATATCATCCAGAATAGACATCACTGAAGGTGATTTAGAAAGACTATTTCTTAAACAAATTCACCTACACTAACTTAAATTGTAGGAATTTTTGTTTATACATGAATGCTTTTTTGATTAATCAATGAATGTGTTGTATAATTTGTCTCATTAAGTAGTTTAGTTTTGAGATTTCTTGTTTCTGGCCCAGCAGGTAAGGAACTTAAATAAACTGAAAAGAGAAGTGGGGTCACAAGGCAAACCACTGCCCCTAAAATTGGAGAGATAGGTAAATATAGAGAATCACATCTTACTAGAGCAGAAACCTCTGGGAGAATCAGTGCCAGGTTAGGAAATTGTAAACTGTAATTGATGAAATCCTGGAGGTTCAGTGTGGACAACTCCTAGAGCTATGAACTCTAAGGCACCCAGTCATGGGGAGGTGGGTCCTTCAAACTCTTATGAGTTTTACTACCAAGAGTTCTACCAGGTCCTCACTGTAAATATCTGAGAAAAGTTTCCTATGATTTGGAGCAAGGAGAAGGCAAAAGTAACCATTTTTAAATATGCCAGACCATTCTGTTCTCTGTCCTCAGGAAAAACTATTTTTTACCAGATTCTAATCTGCCATCGTTGTATCGGAGCTTAACCTACCTAGGGAAAGAAAAATGACAAACTCCATAGGTTTTACCTTCCACATGAGGAGGGAGGGAAATACCCAACTAAAGCCTTTTCTAGCCATCCTGTCCCACTGAAGGGAGGAAAAATAAAAATTGAAGAGGTGCTGGTTAAATTCCCAGTTCAGGGGTACAATTTTAGCAAAAGACTCAGACCTAATTATATGCTATAGAATGTTTTCCCTTTCCCTACATCTTACCATCACACCCCTAAAGACTGTTAACCAGAGTTTCTTTAAACTAGTACAACATGTCCACATTTTTTTTTAATTGCAAAGCATGGCCAGACATGGTGGCTAACGCTTATAAACCCAACCCTTTGAGAGGCAAAGGTAGAGGACTGCTTGAGCCTGGGAGTTTGAGAGAAGCCTGGGCAGCAAAATGAAACCTCATCTTTACAAAAAAATAAATAATAAAATAAAAAATTAGCCAGGCATAGTGGCATGCTCCATAGTCCCAGCTGCTCAAGAGGCTGAGATGAAAGGATTGTCTGAACCCAAGAGGTCAAGACTGTGGTGAGTTGCATGTGTGCCACTGCACTCTAGCCTGAGTGTTGTCTCTTCACTATGTTGATTGTTTCTTTTGCTGTGTTGAAGATTTTTAGCTTGATGTAATCCTATGTGTCCATTTGTGCTTTGATTGCCTGTGCTTTTGAGGTATTACTCAAGATATCTTTGTCTAGACGAACATCAGAGAGAGTTTCCCCAATGTTTTATTTTAGTGGTTTCATACTTTTGGGTCAAGTATACCAATTAAAAGACAGAAATATCAGAGTGGATCAAAAAACAAGACTCAATTATATGATGTTCACAAGAAACACATTTTAAATATAAAGACATATGGAGATTAAAAGTAAAGGTTGGAGAAAGTTATACTATGCTAACATTAATAAAAAGAAAGCAGGTGTGGCTATATGAATTCAGAGTAGATTTTGAAGCCAGAAAAGTTATTAGGGATTGAGAGGGGCATTACATATTGACAAAGGGGTCAATACTCCAGGAGACAACAATTCTTAAAATATGTTGCTTAGCAACAGAGCATCAAAATACATAAGGAAAAACTAATGGAACTGCAAGGATAAATAGATAAATTCACTATCATAGTTGGTGACCTTAACACTCCACTATCAGAAATGGACAAAACCATCAGACAGAAAATCAGTAAGGATATAGCTCAAATCAACTACACCATCAATCAACTGAACATAATTGACAATTTCATCCAACAGTAGCAGATTACACATTCTTCTCAAACTCACATGAAACACTCACCAAGATAGATCATATTCTGGGTCATAAAACTAACCTTAAGAAATTTAAAAGTACAGCGGTCAAACAATGCCTGCTTTGAGATCACAATAGAATTAACTGGAAATCAATAGCATATAGTTAGAACATTCACAATTCCCTGTAGATTAAATATACTTATATATAACACATGAGCAAAAGTAGAAGACTTAAGAGAAATGTTAAAAAAATTATGTTGAGCTAAATTAAAATAAAATACAACATATCAAAATATAATGGAAAATTTACA
>CAUYQG010069631.1:0-20410 GCA_963574415.1 Tarsius wallacei
TCAGCCTTCCAAGTAGCTGGAACTACAGGCATGCGCTACCACGCCCGGCTAATTTTTTGATTTATTGTAGAGATGAGGTCTCGCCTGCCCAGGCGGGTCTCAAACCGCGGGCTCAGGCAATCCACTCACCTCAGCCTCCCAAAGGTGTGGGATTACAGGCTGAGCCACCGAGCCCGGCTGGCAAATTTCTTTTAAATGTATGACTGATGTATAATATTCTTGCACCCAAATCTTCCCCTAACCCCAAATAACTCTTTGTTATAGTGTTTTCATCCTCATAGTTTTTCAGTCCTTGTTCTTCTCCTCACTATTAACTATGAACATATCCCAAACAAATATAAAGAGGTCATATTTGGTACATTTTCCAGGCCAGTGGTACAGTTTTGCCTTCCACGTATATAGCATTTTACAAGTTAAAATATGTTTCACATACTTTATCTTATTTCATTAGTCAATAAACCTGTGGAGTAGGTATTACTTTCTTACTTAATTGCATAGAAAGTTGAGGCTCAGGGTGATGGAGAGATTTGCACTAAATCAAACAACTAGTTAGTAGCAAGGTCTTGATTAAGATGCCTGGATTCCTACCTTTAAGTCCAGTGATCTCTCTTCTCTACCACACATATCTATGCCATTTATAGCCAGGATATTCTCAAATCCCTCAGCTTTCTGGAACTACCCTCAGTGAATATATTAATAAAACAACTGCATGCCCCAAATTCCAGACTCTGGAAAACTCAGCATGCCCAAATATCTCCAAGAATGATGAAAGCTTTTCCTTTTGGCTCAAGCTCCAATTTTCTGTTTGTATTGCCTTCTGAATCTCTCTTCTGCATATATCTCTAAACTAAAGACCTCTTTCTAGAGTTATGGATGGGTAACTCTGCTCTCATCTGCAGAATTGAATGCAATTGATAGGTGCCTCTTCCAAGCTTGCACAATAGATACTCATATGTGGGCTCCTCCGCTCTTTCTTCCTTCCCAGGGTTAGAATGGCCACATATTAGAAAACATATCTTAAGGATGATGGAGGTGATTTCTGCTTGGGTTCATAAATAGTCAAGTTGAGGAAAGCCATTCCTGAACTGGTACACCCTAGATCATTATGTAAGTTAGACATAAACTTCTATAACTATCAAATCACTAAAATACTAATTTAACCTTCATAACCAAACATTAAAATAAGTTAAAGTGCCTTCATAACCAAAGGTATAATTCTCTCCCTAAGAGGTATTCTCAATTTATTTTAGTCCTATCACCTTTTTAGGTAATAGCTTGTGTTTGCATTACATTCTGGAGGATGGTGTAGAATGTTTAAAAAAGCATACGCTAAGTCAGAGGTGGCTTTTAGTGTGGGCTACATACTTTTTGGGGTGTGTCATTGGATAAGTGGCTTAACTTCTAAGTCATAATTTCACTATTACAAAAACAGTGGACTTTCTGAGAATTAAATATGATAATTATATAAAATATTACATCATAGATTTCTTGAATATATCTGGCACATAGCATACAACAATAAATATTGGTTACTGTTTTTATTCATGGAGAACATGTTTTAGGTTTCTCCATGTTTAAAAAAATTGTGAATTATGTTCCAAGAGGAACAAGCAGTTGATTCTCAGAGATCTTACCTCTAATGTAAGAAATCTGGTTACATAGTGTATTCTGCTTATTTTCTCCTAAATGATTATCTCTTTTAAATTTTATTTTTACCACCTTCATTCTTTTCTAACCTACTTCTGCATAGTGACATATTCAGTCTTTTGATATCGTAGAAACTTTTGTTTCCAGCTCTGATACCTTGTTCATAACAATCATTCAAAACTTTTCCTTCAGCTTAACTCTATTATAGTTAGGCAGTATTGCAAGATAATTTGACTTAGTGCCTTAATTTTCCAGCCTCCAACAGGCAAGATGAAAATTTTGGTGGAAGAGAGAAATTGAAATAGTTCATGACAAGGTGGCACAGATGTAGAAGATGCAATCATTATATGTTAAATAAGTTAAGGCTGTAATTCAGTTTCTTAAAAGTTGCCCCTCCAAAAAATATGTTTAGAAATCTATTTTGTATTTTATAGTGAACACAAAAAGTATTAAAATTTAAGTAAACATAGATCATCTTACCACCTGTTATTAACATTTTGGTCCAATTCTCCTCTTCTCTTCCCTTCCCTTCCATTCTCTCTCTCTCTTTCTCTCTCTCTCTCTGTCCCTCTCTTTCTTCTTGCTGTTTTGTTATTTTTATGCTTGTTCTTTTTAAAATTTGAATTCATACCATTTAGTTTTGCATTTTTCTTATTCCACTAAATGTCATGTAGTAAACATTTTCCTTCCAAGAACATTTTTAGGGCACAATTTACATTTCTACTGTTATTGTTATGCCACAGTAACCATTTAACTTTGCAATGAGAGTCTGAGAAAATTCTGGATTTCCAAATTTTCTTTTGTGGAAAAGAAAGTTCTACAGCTGTGAGAAATGCAACTTTTATCCAAATTCTCTTGGCTCCTGTTGCCTGACCCTTCCTTATGCTACAGAGCTAGCAGTGTCATTGGCAGGATAAGAAATCCAGGTCATTCCCTGGTGCTGACCCTCAGGGGTATGCTCTGTAACACTTTAGGGAGTGCTACAGTTCATTATCATGACTGGATAGATCTTTAACTTCCCCTTCAAATGCTCCTATGTAACACATACAAATTCCATGTCTTCTACCTATGCTTCAAACTATCTTTTACTTTTCTTTCAGATTTTATGTGAAAAAGTACTTCCTAATATTAAGAATCCTAGACTATACTAACGGTAACAGTATCATGAAAAGGCAGTTATAAGGACTTCTTATAATCTGGTGGCTTAGCTGTTCTGTGGAGAGATGGAACACAAATTATTCCCCGGAAATGTCCAAAACCACAAATTGAAACACTCTTGTAACATTGAGGGTCTTTGAATCCTCTAGGAACATTGAGGGCATTGAGCTAAGTGTGAACATATATGTATTATGGAAGGTGAGAGAATCCATCATTTCATTGCAACTAAAAGATGTAGGGCAAAGGTAGGAAGAAAAGTTTTTGGGTTTTTTTGTTTAAATTTTTACCCTAGTTTATACCTTCTTCCCCCCTCTCTGTTAAACACACAAAGAATGTTTAGTAGATTCATAATGCTGAATTGATAACTAAGTTTGTAGGCAAGGGTGGGGAGAGGGCAGATGAAAACCAAATAATTCCATTACAAGTTACTCTGCTACCTCGTTAATCTCTCATAGCGAATAATACATGCAGAACTCAGGCCACCGAGGTCTCCAAATGTAATTTTGTGGAGTCATAACACATTTAAAAAAAATTAAGTCATCATATCAGCAGGAAGTACTTAAAATCTTGGACTTTGTAGTCTTTGTAGCTGTTCTAAAATTAAAATAACAAACAGGTCTTTTCTTGAAACATATATGTTGAGCATATAATTACATACAGTAAGTTGCTAATATAGTTTTTCATTTTCTTTTGTTATTATTCCTAGCATAGTTGAATAGTGTTTTCTGTGCCCCTGATTCCAAAACTCATTTCTGCCATTTACTGATTCCAGATAGAGAAAAACAGGTGTAGAATGCAGGGGAAGTGGAAACTCGGTGTTCTATTGTATAGGAATGAAGAGATACACTGTGTTTTCAGCTGTGTGCATTGATATGCATAAGATGCATGCCTGGTTTTTTTTGCACAAAGACCACCTTGGTTCCAACATGTAGAGATGAGTTTAGCAGGACTGAGGGCCAAGAGTTTGGAGCACTCTGTGAAGAAAGGTGAATTGTTCCAGTGGAGAGGACACAGGGTCTTCTGAGGCATATGCTACAACATGCTGTGTAGACTGCTTAGCCTCCTAGCAACATCTCTGTTGAGTGTTTTTTCCTTCCTGGTGAAGATTGAGGGCATGTAGAAGCTAATTTTTTTAAAGTAAGAGGAAAAGAAAAAAATATTGAAAGTGTTTCATCTTCCCTCTGTTTAGTATTATTAACCACATGTTCATTTAGACCTTTATAAATCCTGCTACTTATCTATTTTCATAAGGATAAATAATTCTATAAAGGAAGCTTCAAATTTAGAAGACACTGTGTTTTCTAACTCTACTCTAGAGATCTGTATAATGGGCATGGACAGCTGGCCACAATTCAAATGGAAACTATTTTGATGATATTATGGGATTTTGGAGCTAAGAGAAAACCAAGCACAACTCAGTCATTTCTCATAGAAGGAAGCAGAGGCTGAGAATAAACACCCTGACTTCCACTTTATTATCTAACTTGCTGCTCAGTCAGGTACCTTTCTGAACAAGGCTGCTCTCTTTTGTGTAAACACACACACACACACACACACACACACACACACACACACACACACACACACCAGCTCTTCCTAGTCACCTCCTAAAACATTGTTTCTAAAATTCCCATCTACTGTTTCTCTTTAGAGATATAGCATAGAAAGATATGAGTCTAAGTCCTGGAAAGAGGAAGTTTAGTTAGTCTAAAAAGGAAATTTTTAGGTAGCAAAAACCATAAAATATGGGAAAAGTTTATGAAGGAAAGCTATGAGCTCTCCTTATTTGTGTCTATGTTAGTGTGCTTGTCTGGGTGATTTTCACTTCAGACAAAGATTAGGGTCCTTTGGATGCTTTTGGATTTCAGATGCATGTATATTCAGAAATACTCTTGTGTGTGCTTAAGTTGTCATAATCTAGACTATATGAAATACAAGTTTCAAACAAACTAAAGACTCTTACTTATTATATTAAAGAAAAGATGTAGTCTCTGAAATTTACTATCTAAAATGCTTGAATGTGTTTTTAAAAAATTGAATGATAAAGATGACTGTCACAGATTGGGTAGCAACTGAAGGGGTGTTAAAGAGAAGGTCTAGGGGAGAGGAGAAAGTTCTTCCTCAACTCAAATCTATTAAAGAATATTCCTGGTCAGGTATGGTGACTCAGACTGTAATCCCAGCACTTTGGGAGGCTGAGGCGAGAGGATTGCCTGAGCCAGGGGTTCAAGACCAGCCTGGGCAACTTGGTGAGAACTTGTCTCTACAATAAATTAAAAAAAAAAATAAGCCAGGCGTGGTAGCGCGTGCCTGTAGTTCCAACTACTTGGAAGGCTGAGGTGGAAGGATTGCCTAAGCCCAGCAGGTCGAGGCTGCAGTGGCCATGAGCATGCCACTGCACTCCAGCCTGGGTGACAGAGTGAGACTCCAACTCAAAAAAAAAAAAAAATCCTCATCATCTATTAACCTCATTATCTTTCTTTAATAAAATGAAGGGCTGGACTTCATGAGGAATAACCTTAAAAAGTTATCCTTAAAAGGCACTCTGCCACATATGTTTATTTTATCACGATGTATCTTGACCACACACAGTGATACCCTAAGGTCACTACTAAGTAGCTGTCATGTGTTTGAAGTTTCTCCATGTCTAGATATATGGGGAAACATGTGGAACTCACTAAAGGTATACCATTGAACAATATAAAGCAAATAAAGAGAGTAGCAAGAGTATACCCTTTGGAGTCAGTAAAAAATCTAGGCTTGAATCCTACCCTGTTTCTTATTAGTTATTGATACCTGACTTTCTTGTGTCTCCATTTCCTAAAATGGGAATAGTGATTACTGTGAGGATTAAGTTGGATGCTGTATATAAAGAGCCTAACATAAAAAAGGCTCTGAGTAAATTTTCAGTGACTAAGACTTCTCAGTACTATAGATGTCTAGAGTTCCATGACTATTCAGACTTGGAGAAGTGACTTAAACAAAATTATCCCCAATGACCTTGGTCCCTTTAGCATTTGAGAAGAGATCAATTACATTGTCTGCAGTATTATAACAATTTCAATTCTTTTTGTCTTGCACAATCTGCTTACTGAACCAAATAACAGTGAAAAACTAGGAGCCTGTACTCTCTGGGGCATAGCTCTAAATGGCGTCCCCAGAAGCAGACAGATGACTATATGAAAATAACGTGCTCTCTAGTTTTCGTCCATGCACGTATAAACTAAATAAGACAAATTTTTGCTGAGTTTCAACTAAGGCAACATAGACAACTTTCTCTTCATGTTAATGCTTTATTTATTCACTAGATTGTTTCTTGTGCTATAAACTCCCTATGGAAGAGGCTACACCTTATGCTTATTGCACAATGGTAGTATTTATTGACATTCGCAGTTAAAGGCACACTGACTTCTATTCAGGAAGCTCATTCCATGGTTTCTCTGATGGACTTGTTAGAAAGGTGTAAATGGGTCATGTTGCATAGCCCTCATTTTAAAAGAGTATTTTCCCACGGTGACCCAAATATTTATTTCCACATAATTGTTATCCACCTACTTATTAAGCCTGAAGAAACACTTCAACAAGAAACACTTGTTGAACAACAGAGGCCAAGACCAATGAGAAATGCTAAGCACATGTGAAAAATCCTATCAGCAGCACTAGATTAAGGCTCTGAGTCACTGGTACCGAATCCAGAGAAACCAAACTTGGTTTCATTTCAACTCTTTCTAATGGTTGTTTTTCTTTCAGTACTCTACTAGAAAAATCTTCCACCTTTCTTGTCTTACCTTGTATTGCTAAAGAGTGCTTTTGCCTGCAATAAAAGAACCTCAACTAAGAGTGGCTCAATAAAGACATTGCTTTTCACACTGAACAAGAGGCCTGGAGGGAAGCAATTGACTGCATCATCTTTAGTGTGCTGAATTTGTGTGATATCATCACATGATGACCACCATGCTAAGGAAAAAGGAGTGGGAAGGGAGTGTTGCCTATAATATTTGTCCTCTTATCAAGTTAGCAAAAAGTTTTCCCAAGTGACTCTGGAGACATTTTATATCTTGTTGACTGGGAAATGTATTGCCTGCCAAACTTAGGGGCAAAGAGGCATGAAAAATTAATACTTGAAAATTACACATTCATAGTAGAGGTAGGAAAACAGGAATGGGTTTGGAGTGAGTGTTGAGTTTATGAATCAAAAAGATCTGCCACACACCTTAAAGTTCATCCCTTATCGTATCATTTAAGTGGATTCTCCTTCATCTGAACTTGCAAACCACTTACACCACTTACAGTCTGTGTAAGGATAAAGTTTTAGCATCTTAATAATATTTATATATGATTCTCTTGTGTTTCCAACTGATTATATATCTGGGTCATCTCTTTGGGAGCTGGAAATAGACTTAATAATGTCTTAAAATTGTGTGAAATTGTAAAATTTTCTAACCACATGTCATTATTTGCTTTTCTGCAGGGCAAGGATTTTTATTTCCATTTTACAGAGAATTTAATACTCAAAGACATGATATGATTTACCCAGTTGGGCATGATTTATACCCAAGACTAGAACTTATACATTTTATCAGTTCAGTACTTTTTCAGTGACTCCATGCTACATATTATACACATGCATACGTGTCCATACACACATGCACACGCACATACACACACACACAGGTAAAGAAAGATCTAATAAAGCTAAATATACTTACAATACTATTGCATAGCTGCATACAGTTATGCAAGATTAATCTTAAATTGGAGGGTCTACTTGGAGTAGTCTTATCTGCAAAGTTTCTGACGTCTACCCATGATACTGTGCAGCATGAGTATATAAATTAATATCCATACTGAATTACTATTATGAATGAATTATTAATAATTTCTTCAGAATAATCATAACTGGAACTTTCTTTGGCAAATAAGGACTTACAGTCAACCAGGCAATTGATGAATATGGTATTGTAGAGCTTAGAACATATTAAGAGATAAAAGAATGAAGAGAAAGGCACAGAGTATAACCAGAGTCATAGGATTATTTTTTTCTGAATATAAGAGAAGCTTAAGTAAAAGGTCAAGAATTAAAGCTATTAAAACATAATATTATAGTTTTATACTTAATAACCAAACAATTTCCTCTTTGGCAAAGATAAATACATTTCACTTTTATTAAACCATCACTTTTCCATGTTCTTAACTTTAAGAAATTACATTATCTAAGATGGAGCCAACCATAGAATTTGAGTGAGTAAATAAAAGGCACACACTCTTTCAGGAAGGTTTTTTTCCTTAGAAATGTGATTTTTTTCTCTCTCCCTTCTTTATTGGTTTAATCACTCACATCTTCTGTCACCTATTTTTAGCAATCATGGTTCATGCCATATTCCCCATAATAGAAAGAATTGGTACTTTAAAGATCACTCTTACACAGTGTACTGTCTAGTGAGGGAAGTCATGAATGAACAATAAGGACTGGCAAATTCCAAAGGTAGTTTGTTGTTATATGCTTAGGGAATATATAAGATGACATGAGAAATAAGTAAGGGTTTTTCTAGTAGAAAAGACGTTTAAACAGCTGTCACAAAGACTCTGACTCTACTTTTTATGTTTGGTTGCTGGCAGCTTTTATCTGCCTCTTTCATCTTCTTCTACTTCATGTCTGGGAATACTGATAATAAATCTCAGGTACCCCCTTCTTTGGTACTTGTGAGGGTTTCAAACCATGAAAATCATTGTCCATGATAGAAAACTCTCACCCAAGTCCCACTACCTAAACACAAACACATAAAACAAACAAAAAACTCCCAAACAGTCTCCGTTCTCACTGTCAAAGCTCTTTTCAGACCAGCTTGAGAAGCCTGCCCCGCCATCCCCAGAAAGCCTCCTTATATGCATATATTAAACCTTTCCAAACACTCTTGGTGTAGATGTGGCATAATCATTCTTGACATCTGATCCAAATTTAGGGTGGCACTTCTTTTATGTCTACAGAGTGGCCACAACAGCAGCTTTTTTGAGGTATAATTTATGTACTATAAAATCTACCCATGCTAAGTGATGTTTAGTGAATTTACAGAGTTTACAACTTTCACCAACATGAATTTTAGAACACATTTACCACCTCAAAAGATCCTCTGCATGTGTTTGCAGTCTTTTCCTACCCTAGCTCCAGATAACCACCAATCGGTTTTCTGTCTCTATAGATTTGCTTTTTCTGAACGTTTTATGTAAATGGATACATACAGATGTACTCTTTTTTGCCTAACTTTTTTCACTTAGCGTAATGTTTTGGAGATTATTCCGTGTTGGTTGCATGTATCAGACATTGTTTCCTTTTTATTACAGAATAGAATTCCATTGTAAGAATATACCATATTTTGTTTAGTCATTCAGTAGTTGTTGGACATTTATATTGTTTTGATTTTTTGGTTATTATGCATAGTGTTGCTCTAAACATTCACATGCAAATATTTGTATGGGTATGTGCCTTAACTTCACTTGAGTATATACCTAGGAAGAGAACTACAGAGACACTTGGTAAGTTTATGTTTAAGTCTTTAAGAAATTATAACATGTCCCAAAGTGGTTGTACTATTTTACATTCCCACCAGCAATGTGTGAACATTCCAGTTTTTTCACTTTCTAACCCTTATGGTTGTCTATATTTTAGATTAGGACTATCTAGTGGTTATGAAATAGTATCTCACTATGATTTTGATTTTCATGTTCCAATGATTAATGACATTAAGCATCTTTTCATGTGCTCATTTGCATTTAAATGTCTGTTTTGGTGAAGTGTCTTTTCAAATATTTTGCCTGTTTTCATTGAGTTGTTTGCTGTATTGAGTTGGACATGTTCTTTATATATATTAGATACAAGTTCTTTTTCAGATACATAATTTGCAAATACTTTTTCTAGTGCATGGGTTGTGTTCCTATTTTATAATGATGTCTTTTGAAGTGCAAAAAGTTTGGCATTTTGATGAGAACCAATTTATTAACCTAATTCACCAATATTTTATTTTATGGATTGTGCTTTTGTGTTGTTCAGCTCAACATCATAAAGGTCTTCTCCTTAATTTTCCTCTAAAAGATTTTTAACTCTTACATTTACGTTTACAACCCATTTTGATTTAACTTTTTTTGTAGAATGTGAGATGAATCTAAATTTCATCCTTTTTGCAGGTCGATAACTAATTGACCCTGCACCGTTTATTGAAAAGACTATTGTTTTTTCCCACTGAATAGCCTGGGTAACTTTAGCAGAAACTGACTGACCATAAATGTAAGAGAGAAAGCGTGGACTATCAGTTTTGTTTCATTGAACTATAGAGGGGGTCCTAAACTTAGAGTTGGGTTACATCTCAAATCCATCATAGGTGGAAACTATCAGTAAGTAGAAAATAGGCATTTTGTAGACATGATGAGATGAAAAAACAACAACAACAAAATAACATCCAAAATATGCTGGCACCACAGTACACTGTAGAGTATCAGTTTAACTTTATGATCTTGTACCTAACTGGAAGTCTTGGCTCACTGCCTCTGCCCAGCATCACAAGAGAGTATTGTACTTCATATTGCTACTTTGGGAAAAGATCAAAATTCAAAGTACAGTTTCTACCAAATGCATATTGCTTTTGTGCTATTATAAAGTTAAAAAAAAATTGTAAGTCCAACCTCTGTAAGTCAGGGACTGGCTGTATGTCTCTCCTTATGCCAGATTACCATAGCTTCATATGGAATGTTTGCTCCACGGTGGTCTCAGTTTCCCCGTCTGCTTCAGGGATACCAATCAAGCATAGATTTGGCTTATTCACACAAGTTAATAATAATTTAATACAGTATCTAACAAAATATTTGATACTGCATTAAGCTATTAATGTAAGTCTTATCTCTCAGAGGCTTTACTCCTTCTTTTTGAACTTATATTCACATAAGCTATATCTCTCAGAGACTTTGTTCCTTCTTTTAGAACATTTTTGCTGTTTTTGACAGACTGGGTTAATTCCATATTTTGGTCTTCAAGCTCTGAGATTCTTTTCTCTACCTGGTTGATCCTACTTCTTATGCTTGTTACTGTGTTTTTAATTTCCAGGATGAAGTTTTTCATTTCCATTATTTCAGAATGGGCTGAAATTGGCCAACTCCACTTTTATTTCCTGTATGATTTTGGTGAGTTTCATTTCTAGTTTCTCTTGATTGTCTCTGTTTGTTTTAGCTATCCAATCTCTGACTTCTGTGACTGTCATCTGGGACAGGTCATTCAGTGGTTGTTCATTGTTTGTGCTCTGATAGCTGCTCTTTCAGGTGTTGTCTCTTTAGTACTCTAAGGGTTGCCTATTTTTTTTTTGCTGATTTTTCCTCATTTGTGACAGGCCTCTCTTTCCTCTCTAATTCCTTTTGGTTTATTTATTTATTTATTTTTGCTTTAAATTAATCACTGACCCTCTGTTCTAGAGCCCTTTCTGTGGTTCAATATAGGTCATTTAGTGAGAGATGGAGAAGCATTCACTTCTAGTCCTTGCTCCACCCTGTGGCAGGTTTCTTAACTATAGTAGCCCCTGCTTCTAGCACTCTGGAAGAATGGGTAGGGAGATGGGTCCCTCGTATGCTGTCTGTAGTTTGTAGCCTAGAAGCCTTCCCACTGAGAAAGTCTTTGGGTGTCTTTCATGTCACTTTCTCTGTTCAAGTCCACACTCTGCCCTTGAAAAAGAGCAATTTCCCTGCCGCAAGGGAGGATGAAGGGATTCATCCTGTAAGCATGCAGGGCTTGGAGGTGATTCTTCCTGTTCTGGCTAGGAAGATGGGCTGGGTGCCTGCAAGGTTCACTCTGCAGGTGGGCTTTCCCTGCCTTGGAGCCAGCTGCTGGGTTCTACTGGCAGAAGCCACTCTTACAGCTGCTGACCCACTGTGGGGTTTTTTTTCTCTTGTTCCACTTGGGGTCCAGTTGCCTGCCACTGTGTCCTGACCAGGACTCCTTCCATGTGGAACTGACGACTGACTCACACATTGCTGGAATGATGTGAATAGATCCAAAGCATTTCAGATACACTCACCCACTCTCATTCACGGGGCATGGCTTCAGTTTTTGTGTGAGTCTGGCACATGGTGGGGGGCATTCAGATTTCCATATCTGCTGTAGTTTTCTGGTCTCTATGTGTTCAAAGATACCTTTTGCTGGGTACAGGGTGCTCCATCCATCCAAAAGTGTTTGAAGTATCTCTGTCTATTAGTGACTTGATCCCTACTCTCTGCCTTGCTTAGCAAGAATGGCACCTGCTTGCTGCTTCACCATGGCCATCTTGGGTCCCTCCATTCTCATGTAAATTTTAAGATGACTAATTTTTGCAAAAAGTCCTGCTGAGATTTTGTTAGGTACTGTATTAAATTTATAGATTAATTTAAAGAGAATGGACATCTTAACAATATTGACTTTTCCATCCACAAACATGAAATGTATTTCATTTCTGTAGGTCTTTTAAAGTTTTTCTTATAAGCCTTGATTAATTTTGTTAAACTTATGTCTAATAACTTTATTTTGATGCTATTATGATTAGAATTGTTTCTTCATTTCGTTTTCAGATTGCTTATTGCTAAAATATGGAAATACAACTGATATTAGTATATTAATTTTATATTCTGCAAACCTGATAACTTTATTAGTTCTAGTAGTGTTCTGTAGATTGCTTAGGATTTTCTAAATACAGGATAATGTCATCTACAAATAAAGATTGTTTAACTTCTTCCTTTGCAATACCTTTTATTTTATTTATTTATTTATTTATTTATTTATCGCCTAAATGCATTGGCTACGGGATTCAATAACATGTTGGATAGCAGTGATAAGAACAGATTGTGTTGTTTTCAATCTTAGGGCAAAAGAAAGTATACCAGCAAGTATGTTGTTAGCTATAGGTTCTTTGTAGATGTTCTTTATAGGATTGAAGAAGTTTACTTCTATTCCTAATTTACTGAGAGTTTTAAATGATAAATGGGTAAGTTTTGTTAGATGTATTTCTGACTTTATTGAGATGGTCATGTGTTTTTGTCCTTTATCCTGTTAATGTTATATATATTTCATTAATTAATTTATGGATGTTAAAGCATTATTGCATTTCTGGGATTATGCCATATAATCTTTTTTATTTAATGTTAAATTTAAGTTTCTAAAGCTTTTTTGAGTATTTTTGTATTGATATACATGAAATACATTATTCTGTAGTTTTCTTTTATTGTGCTATCCTTGACTTGCTTTTATAACAAGGTGATACTGGCTTCACTGTATGAGTTAGAAGCTATTCCCTTCTCTTATAGTAACTGAAACAGTTTGTGAAGTATCACTGTTAATTCTTCTTTAAATGTTAAGAGATTTCACCAGGAGAGTCTTCTGAGCCTAGTTATTTCTTTATGGGAAGATGTTTAGTTATTAATTAACATTTTTACTTGATATACATCTATATAGTTTTCAATGGCTTCTTTAGGTAGTCTTGATAGTTTGTGTCTTATTAGAAATTTGACCTTTTCATCTTAGCTATCTAATTTGTTGGCACAAGTTTGTTCATCATATTCTCTTTACACTTTTAATGTCTTAGGGTTTGTATGATATCTCATATTTAATTTCTTATTTTGATAATTTGTATATTTTTCCTTTCTACTTTTTCTTTGCTAGTCAATTTCATTGATCTTTTAAAGTACCAACTCTTGGCTGCACTGTTGTATTTTTGTGCTTTCTGTTTTCTATTTCTATCATAATATTTTGATGAAAAGTGGACATTTGGACACTAGGCTGTAGACATTCTAAATTCCAATTCCCTTCTCCTTGTCATTTATTATTTTTATTTTTTGCTTACTTGTTTTGTGTCTTGGCTGGAATAATTCTGTGGAGTCTGTCTCACCACAGAATATAGTCATTGATGTTTCTGATCAGGTTTTTGTTTCTAAATCTTTGTTTTTATTTTTGAACCTACATTTTAGTGATCATTCTTGGGCCTGCATAATATATTCACCATTTAATGATTGTTCAAAGCTTATGCTTAAGCACTTTTAGTCAGTAAAATTTCCACCTTTACCAACAGATCTCTGGGTGAATTGTAGAACACATTTAAAGCTAAAGCAATGTGTTATTATGATTATTTTTTGAATTAGTCACCTCTTTATTACCATTTCTTTATGTTTGTTTGTTTGTTTAGAGAATTATTCTTCAACTTTTACTCTCTGCTGAGCCTCCTCATGCCTTCTCCACATGTGTATAAGATCTCACATCAAGCAAGGACATGCAGAGGGCTGGGGCCCTCTCCAATCTTTCTGGAAGTGCATGCACATCTTAGTAAACTCATTCAGGCAGTCCTATGCAGAAAATATTTGAAGAAGGATGTCTGGACTAAAGTTAATAAAACTATATAAGAGATTTATTTTAGAAATACTTTTTAAAAACTCACTTGAAGGGCCATGAAGTCACAAATATGCACAACTCTAGGGGGTTATAGTCCACAGATTTGTCTAAAGAGTGCATGTAAGGACATATATTATATTAATGAGAACCCTTAGAGTTGTTTAGTTGTTGGCATGTGTGGTCATATGTGGTGGCCATAAAGTGACATCTGTTTAACAGTGATAAGAATAGGAAAAAATGGTTTGTCATGTCTTGACATGGAAATACAGTATAAGGCATAAAGTGCAATGAAGTGTAAATGATTTAAAATTAATATTTTAAAGCAAAGATGGTCTAAAAATAGTTTTCATGTGTTTTAATATTATTCAGTAAAAGAGAAAAAGACACTTTAAAAAATCTTTTCCACAAAACCTCATCTCTACAATAAATCAAAAAAATTAGCCGGGCATGGTAGCGCGAGCCTGTAGTTCCGGCTACTCGGAAGGCTGAGGCGGAAGGATCGCCGGAGCCCAGCAGGTCGAGGCTGCGGTGGCCGGGAGCGGCCACTGCACTCCAGTCTGGGCGACAGTGAGACACCAACACAAAAAAAAAAAAAAAAAAAAAAAATCTTTTCTAAAGAGATTAGAAAATGAGTAGAAATGGCTACAGCAATAGTGCTTATATTAAATTTAAGACATTTTCCAACTCTTTTCAAATAAAACACCAAAATACTTGGGTGAATCTTCTTTCCTAGATGTCCTTGAGAGATATAGAAAGCTGTCTATCATTTCATCCATTTTAAGTACATAGCTGGATCCTTGATAATGCTTCTAGGTCACTATTTTTTTCATAATTTCTTATTCTAATATAGTCTTTTTTGTTGGGAGAAGGAGTGAGTACAGTGGCCAATACCTATATGCTTTCTATCTATCTATCTATCTATCTATCTATCTATCTATCTATCTATCTATCTATCTATCTATCTATACTTATGTGAGGGGAAAAATCACTGGACTGAGATCAGATAATTCAACTAGTCTTGACTGACTGACTAGCTATTTATTTTGCTCACCTGTGAAACACAAGAGTTGAATTAATAATACTTTCTAAATTCTTTTTTAGTTGAAAATGTGAAGCTCCTATATACCATAAATACACTGTTGCATTTGCTTGTCTTTCTCTTTAAAGTGCAAAATTCTTCTTTTAATAATGGCGAATTAAGAAATTCTGACCAACTCTTCTGCTAAGATCAGCTAGAAAACCAGAACAAAGTATAAAGTATATCTTATTGACATATTAGAAAGCTCAAAGGATCACAAGGAATTATAGAACAAAAATTAGGGAGAAGAACAAAAGTCAGAGAAAAGAGCTTTGCTTTTAGAGTTCCTTTTCTCCTAAGGCCATCTACCTCTTCCAAAAATTAGTAGCTGAGAGTTCTAAAAGTTTACCTATATTTTTGACAGACTTACAAATCTAGGAATATAAAAATTAAATTCCCCAACCCAACAAGGAAAGCAGGTCATTATAGCAAATTTCTTATCTCTGGGTTGAAATCCCAAGGGGCTATGATAAGGTGAATCATAAACAAACAGTTTTTTGCATGGATTGAGATCCAGCTACAAGTTACTTCAATCAACAATTGCATTAAGATAATCTGGTATTGCAAATATTCCTGACCGCTTGCCATAAGCAAACATAAATTTACTTTAAAGGAAGACATAATTCTAGGTTTTATATTATCTCTGTGTTTTGTGAAAATACAGTGTCTTGCACTCAATTAAAAACAACCAGGAATATAAGGACCCATGATTAAATGCCGAATATTAAAAGAAACAACAACAAAAAAAGAAAAAAAAAATCTAAAAGATATCCAGATAATAGAATTTATGGGCAAGGATTTAAAAATTCCAGTGTTTAGATGGTCAAAGTTCATATTAAATTTAGGCTTTTACCCAAAACTAAGACATATTTAAAAAGAAAGAAAAGAGCTAAATGAAAATTCCAGAATGTTAAAAAGCAGTAACACTTAACTTAATGTAGATAGATTAAAGGAAGAGAGAAATAGTGCTATTGGAAAACGTAACAAAAATAATTTCAAAATTGAAGTAAGAGGAGGATTAATTTGAAGTATAAGAGAAAAAAAGGGAAACAGTAAAAAGGACTGAGAGACATATAATTGCAGTATTAGAAGGAGAAGAGAAAGAGAATACAGTAGAAGCAATATTACAGGAGACGTGGTTAAGAACTTCCCCAAACCAGAAAGGGATATCAAGTCCAGTTTTTAAAAAAGTCTATAAACTCTAGCACTATTAATACAAAGAAAAGTACACTTAGAATGTCATAACAAAACTGCTGAAAATCAAAATCATAGAAGAAATCCTAAAGGCAGCCAGAGGAAAAAAGATATTACCATCATTTAAGGAGTAATTATACTTCCAGTTGTCTGGAAAAATAGAAGAAGCCTGAATACAATGGAATTATAGCACCAAATTAATGAGAGAAAACAACTATAAACCTAAATTCCACATTCAGTAAAAATAGTTATCAAAAGTGAAAGTGATGATAAAAACATTGCTAGAGTTTTGATAAGACTCTGGCAATGAAGGGGAGAGAACTTTTCACCAAAAGACACTCCTTAATGAAAATTATAAAGAACACTATATTGAAAGAAGGAAAATGACCTCAGAAGAAACTCAAGGCTGCAAAAAATGAATGAAGGCCAATAAAAAGGGGTAAATTTGCAGCATTGACTAGGTCAGGCAACAATAATAATAATGTCTTGTGAAATCTTGAGATTACATAAAATTAAAGCACACAATAACAATACTAGCATAAAAGATGAGCTGTGGATACACGGAATTAAAATGTTTTTAGGACTTTGCATTGTCCAGAGAAAAGTAAAAGTACACATTTATATTTGACTTTTCTTTTTTTTTTAATTTTTTTTTTTTTTTGAGTTGGAGTCTCACCCTGTCGCCCAGACTGGAGTGCAGTGGCCGCTCCTGGCCACCGCAGCCTTGACCTGCTGGGCTCTGGCGATTCTTCCGTCTCAGTCTTCCAAGTAGTTGGAACTACAGACATATGCTACCACGCCCGGCTAATTTTTTGATTTATTGTAGAGATGAGGGCTCACCAAGTTGCACAGGCGGGTCTCGAACCCACGGGCTCAGGCAATTCACTCACCTCAACCTCCCAAGGCACGGGATTACAGGCTGAGCCACCGAGCCTGGCTTATATTTGACTTTTCTAAGGCAAAGAAGCATTTTGTCATCTCCAAAAAATAATGTTTAGTAAACTTGTTAAATAAATTCAAAGAAAAATGTTTCTGAAAGTCTAGTAGTCTCATGCCAATTTTAAATTTCAGTATGTTTCTTCATTTGGATATGTTACACGTGGAAAAAAATTTTAATTGACCTCTCAAGGGAAACAGTTCAAAGGATCATTCAAAAGTTTAAATTTAACTTTATACTTATTTATCTGTTTAGAGAACATCACCTGAAGGTGACTTTAAAGCAAAAGACACTCCTTGTTTTAAGGTTGGATGTTTTTGAAGGGACACAGCCATTTTATCCATTGTTGGATGAAGAATATAAGGCACCAATCCAATTACTGTGCTTTTGAAGTAGTGCATACGAGCTCACACTTTTAATAGGTCAATTTGCTTAAAGGGCTGTGAATCATTTCTGAAGTTTGCATCTTAAAATGAAGGTAGGTACAGAAAAGATAACTGAAAGAAAAAGGGATCTGGTGACATGGTCTTAATTGAACAGTTCTGGGATCCAGTTGAGATACCAAGTTCTTGAGTTCTTGAAGATAGGAATCAGTACGTACATCCATGTATAGTACCTGGAAGGATTGAGTTGTTGCATAGAGGAACAGGATGCAATCTGGGCTGAGACTCAGATAAAAAGGGTTGTGATCTTTGTTCCCCTCACCAGTTTTGTGACCTTGGCAACTCATTTTGTAGCTCCAACAGTTGGTTTTCTTTTCTGTAATATGGGCAAAGTAATTTAGCTTTCCAGATTTAGTGTAAGAACTGACAATGTGAAAGTATTTTGTAAACAAAGAAATATTTACACATATAGGACATTATTCTTATTTCAAAATGGACATCACATGATTCAAGTCAGAAGCATTTATTGATAGTTACAAAGAGGTAGACACAATTATAGTAATCATGAAACAAGCAAAACCCTATACATTTGAGGTAAAAGCACTTGCTTAAACAACTAGCAGGAAAAAGAAAACTCAGATTTTCATAATGAGTAGGCTGTGATAAGAATTTTGATTTGTCTTGTACTTTTTACACTTGCAGTACTGAAACTATTTGTCAAAATCTGAATTTGTTTTCCTTTCATTAGGTAATCTTTTAAATTTGGTGTCTATTTTACTGTTTCTTGTAATAAGTCCAAGAAAACATTCAAAACAGAGTGCTAACATGACCAGATTATTAAGAATCGGTTAAATAACATAATCTGGAACTTTATGAGAAAACCATATACTATCAAAGATAAAAATAAATGTATGCATTTGTAGGATTTGGTTTACATGTTTAAAGCAATTGATTTGTCATTCCAGGATGATGAACAAGTAAATTTCCCTTTCTAACTCTAAATAAGTTTAGGAGATATTGTGTTTGGGAATGTTATATTTGGATTTCTGAGAAAATGTATAGGTGTACAGTTTTGAGCTACTGATGATGGAGTTTCCAAAAGACCCATTTCATTCTCTGTTGTCATCTGTGTGAAATATGGCTGTGAGGAAAGATAGCTTTTCCTGATTTTCATATATATTGTGATTTTACTTAGAGAATTAGATTTTGTTAGCTATAAATAAGACAGAAGACCAGATGAGAGGAATGCAAGATACCCTTCTATGACTATTATTACAATTCAGAAAAACCAAAAAACTTTTAATACCAATGCCCATGTAAATGATGTTAGAATTATTATGAAATACATAGACCTGGTGAGGTATTTTCCTTTTTAATGCAACACAGACATTTGTGTTAAGTTTAATATTTTGTGATACCAAGTCATATCCTTAGATTATGAAAATACATTGATCATCATTAAAAAAGCTAGTTATGTATTTTGAAGAGAGATTTCAAGAGATAGATGAGACCCAGTCTTAGAGAGTTTATAAACTATGAAGTTCTATATAAACAATATTAAATAGCTACAACAATATTAAATAGCTACAACAACTATTTAGAAGAGTCAAAACATTGGTGAGTTTATAAGAAATTACTTTCTTTTTTTTTTTTTTACAACCACACCTAGCTAATTCATTTTTATTTTTTGTGGAGATGAGGTCTTGCTATGTTGCCCAGGCTGGTCTCATACTCCTGGGCTCAAGCAATCCTCCCACCTCAGCCAACTAAAGCACTTGGATTACAGATGTAAGCCACAATGCCTGGCTAAGTTTTAAATATTTTGTAGGCAGGGTAGGGTCTCTCTAAGTTGCCTAGGCTGGTCTTTAATTACTAGCCTCCAACAATCCTCCTTCCTTGGTCTCCCAAGGGCTGGAATTACAGCTTGAGCCACCACACCCTGCCTCTTTCTTGCTCTTATTAAATCTTTAAAAAATTTTGCTTGCCTCTGGCATCTTTGCCAGTCTTAATTCAGCCTGAACATTTGCCCTTCTTCTCTGACTTTGGTAGGCTTATGCCACTCTGTTTTCTACTTCCATCATTTTTGCATGCCTACTGAAAATATCAACTCATTGATGAGCTACGTATGTAATCATACAGTTTCTTTTTGTAATTATTATTATTTTATTTTTATTTTTATTTTTTAAAATATCAATATTTTTTATTATGATATTGTGGGGTACAGTTAAGGGTTAGGTATAGACATATGCTTTGTTCAGGCACCCTTGTTGATAAGAGGTGTCTCCCCATCCCCAGACAGATATTGACTACCGTTAATCCCATATCCCTTCCCCTCCTCCCCATGGTTTCCCACCACTGTCAGTCATTTTCTTATAGTAATACGTTGGATGTTCAAGGTTCACTGTATGAGTGAGAACATGTAATACTCAGATCTTTGTTTCTGTGAGAGGTCACTCAGTATTATAGATTCTAGTTCCATCTAGGTTGCCGCGAAATTCATGATTTTGTTCTTTTTTATGGCTGCGTAGTATTCCATCGTGTATATGTACCACATTTTTTTAATCCAGTCCTCTTTTGATGGACAGCATGGTTGCTTCCAGGTTCTTGCTATTGTGAACAAT
>CAUYQG010069634.1:0-24929 GCA_963574415.1 Tarsius wallacei
AGAATGGCCATTATCAGGAACTCAAAAAATAACAGATACTGGAGAGGATGTGGTGAAAAGGGAACACTTCTACACTGTTGGTGGGAGTGTAAACTAGTGCAACCTCTGTGGAAATCAGTGTGGTGATTCCTAAAAGCTCTAAAAATCGACCTTCCATATGACCCTGCAATCCCCCTACTGGGAACATACCCTGAAGAACTCAAATCACTCTATAAAAAAGATACCTGCACATGTATGTTTATCGCAGCATTTTTCACAATAGCAAGATCATGGAACCAACCAAGCTGTCCATCAAAAGAGGACTGGATTAAAAAAATGTGGTACATGTACACAATGGAATATTACACAGCCATAAAAAAGAACAAAATCATGAATTTCGCAGCAACTTGGATGAAATTAGAGTTTATAATACTGAGTGATCTCTCACAGAAACACAGATCTGAGTATCACATGTTCTTACTCATAAGTCGACCTTGAACAACTATCGTAATACTATAAGAAAAGGATTGACAGTGGTGGGAAACTATGGGGGGGGCAGAGAGGGAAAGGGAGGTGGGATTAACGGTAGTCAATGTCTGGGGATGGGGTGGCACACCTCATCAACAAGGATACCTGCACAATGCATATTTGTATACCTAACCCTTAACTGTACCCAACAATTTTAAAATAAAATGTATTTTTAAAAAAGGTACCCAAATTTACCTATATGATGACCACTTATGTACCTAACCATGAATTGTATTCCACCTCTTTAAAAATAAAAAATAAAGTGATTAAATTTTAAAAAAAAAACAACTTTTTAAAGGGGCTAGAAGCTGTTTAAAGCTGGCTTCACTGCTCTATGAGAATATTATCAAACTGTCTAAATTCTAGCAAATTTTCCAAATAATGTCCACAAGAAATTGTTAGACATTAACTTCATTCAAAGCTTCAAAGTGTAAGAAATTGCTTGGATTCATAAAAAGTAAAGAAAAATGAATTTATAAAAATAAAGGAAAATGCTGTCCATTTGAAATTGTGGAATATATATAACCAGGGATAGCCACTGCATTCCCTTGAAGAAAATGTGCTTAGAGATAGCTGAGTATTCAGAGCTAAAACATGAAAATATATATATTTAAAATTTTTATATAAATTAGATACTGCTTGTTTTTAAGATGTTTCAAATTCTATTCATTAAAAGGGGGCAGTAAGATCTCTCTTAGGTTATTAATGCATATAGGGAGCATTCAATGTGGGCCCAGGCTCTGCTGGGCATCCAGATGGATATTAACTGCCTCCTTCTCCAGCGTAGGGAAGGGGGTTGCTCTCACCCCACTGTGTGCAAAAATGCCAATTTTAGTCAAGCTCCCCATGAGAAGATAGTTAATTAGAAACATTCAGGAAGATGTGATGCTGAGAATAGGGAGCAGTCTCAGAAGCTGAAGACCTCAGAGATGCACGGTGGGCAGGATTCACATGAAATGAAATCAGGTCTCAGTGCCTCACTCTGAATCATGATTCTCATTCCTCACTGTAAATATATTAGTCCTAACAAAATGATACAGGCTGGGTGACTTAAACAACAGAAATTTATTCTCACAGTTCTAGAAGTGAGAAATCCAAGATCAAGGTACCAGCTGATTTGATTCCAGGTGAGGCCTCACTTCCTAATGTGCAGACAGCTGCCTACTTGCTGTATCTTCACATGGCAAAGAGGGAGCTAGAACTCTGGACTCTTCTAAAAAAGGCACAAATCCCATCACCAGGGCCCCACCCTCATGACCTCATCTAACCCTAGTTATTTCCCAAAGTCCCCATCTTCAAATACATTTGAGTGAGGGCTTCAACATATGAACATGAGTAGGGTGGACAACTCATAGCCATGAGAACCACCCTTGAGAGATTGAGCTGCCAGATGTAGAAGTCCGTCCATGACTTTTCCTCACCTACTCTTCTCTAAGAAAGTTGGTCTGGCCGGGTACCATGGCTTAAACCCGTAATCCCAGCACTTTGGGAGGCCGAGGCAAGAGGATTGTCAAAGTCCACAGGTTCGAGAGCAGCCTGGGCAACATGGTGAGACATTGCCTCTACAATAAATCAAAACTTTAGCCAGGCATGGTAGCGCATGCCTGTAGTTTCGGCTACTTGGAAGGCTGAGGCAGAAAAATCACCGGAGCCCAACAGGTCAATGCCGGAGTGGCCGTGAGCATGCCACTGTACTCCAGCCTGGGCAATGGAGTGAGACTTCAACTGAAAAAAAAAAGAAAAAAGAAAATTGGTCTAACTAGCTTTCAGAATGCCCCACCTTCTCTGAAAATAGTCTAGTAATGAATTTAGAGATTACTGGCACGTTACGATCACAAGATCTATGGGGAAGAGTGGAAAGATCAAAAGAGTAATACTGTGAGGATATGGGTCACTCTCATGATTCAAACTTGTAATGGCTTCTTAATGACATTAGGAAGCAGTCTAAATTATGTCATTTGCTCCCAAAGTCTTTGATGACCCCTGATTTACCTCCCTTGATACACTCCAGCTACATTGGACTTCTTTCAGTGACTCTAACGCCTAAAGCTCTATTGTGCACTGGGACTTTCTAACAGGCTGTCCCCAGCATATAGGATGTTCTTTTCTCCGGGCTTATCTCTCTTTACTTAGTTATCTCAAACTCCTCCAATGTCAGCCAAACTCAAGTCTCAGGGAAGTCAACTGTAACCCCTCCAAACTAGGTTAAGGCCTTGAGGCAGTTCTACCGGGTAGGGATGGGTGGGCACCAGGTTTATGAGCTCTTCTTGCAAGCATAACTGCAGAAATATTTGGTCCTTTTGCAGTCAAGATTCTGGTCAGGGCTCCAGAATCTCTAACATCATAGAAACCTCATGATCAATAACAAAAGGAGGCAGCAGTGTGGTCTCCACTAGAGCTACTCTGTAGCAGGTTGGATGTGTCTTCTGGCTGCTGTAGCTTCTGGTAGTCACATCCTAGCTTGGTTGTTTGTCTCTCCCAAAGTTTCTGTAAGCTATTTGCTACCCTCTAACTAATCTCTTTCTTCTTCAGCAATCCAAAACAGATCCAGTTTCCTCCACCTAACTAATTAATACAGACTTGCTGTTGTATATTGTTTGCTATTCTTTGCCTTCATAGTATATATCACAACTGAAATTTTAAAATTATTTAATTTTTATTGAATATCTTTCATCTCCATTGGTTGATAAACTCCTTGAGGACAGAGAGCAAGTCGTGTTTTCAGCACCTAACATCACATCTGACACATAATAGGTGCTCAGTAATACCAGTTGCATATCATTCAACAATGTGAATACCTTCTGAGAAATGCATTTTAGGGACTTTTGTCATGGGAACATCACAGAGTGTACTTACACAAATGTGGATTGTGAGGCCTACTGCACTCCTAGTCTCTATGGTATAACCTATCACTCCTAGCCTACAAATCTGCACAGTATTTTATTATACCGAATGCTGTGAGCAATTGTAATACAATGATAAGTATTTATGTATCTGAAAATGTCTAAATATAGAAAAAGTACAGTCAAAATATGATATAAAAGATTTTTTAAATGGTACACCTATAGTGGGCATTTACCATGAATGGAGTTTATGGGACTAGAAGTTTCTCTGAGTGAGTCAGTGAGTGATGAATGAAGGTGAAGGCCTAGAACACTACTGAACACTACTGTATACTATTTCAGAAACACTGTACACTTCAGCTACACACAATTTAATAAAAAATAGTATTTTTCTTCAATAAAAATTAACTTTAGCTTAGTTTAATTTTAATAACTTTTTTAGATTTATAAATTTTTAAATTTGTTTTAACTTGACTCTTTTGTAATAACAGTTAAGTTAAAACACAAACACAAAAATATCTTCTTTCTTTATATTCTTCTAAAAGCCTTTTTCTATTTTTAGTTAAAAATAATTCTAATTTTAAGTTAAAATTTTTAAACTTTAAAAAAAAATTTTAAATCTTTATGTTGAAAACTAAGACACATGCATTAGCCTAGGCCTATACAAGGTCAGGATCATCCATATCACTGTCTTCCACCTCCACGTCTTGCCCCACTGGGAGGGCTTCAGGGACAATAACAGGCACGGAGCTGTCATCTCCTGTGATAACAATGTCTTCTTCTGGAACACCTCCTAAAGCACCCGCTTGAAGCTATTTTACAATTAACTTTTTGAAATATATAACTAGAAGAAATACATACTAAAATAATGATAAAAGCATAGCATAGTAAGTACATAAACCAGTAATATAGTTGGTTATTATCCTTATCAATATTATTTATGGCACATAATTATGTGTTATTTTACCACTGGCAGTGCAGTAGGTTTGTTTACACCAGCATCACCACAAACATGTGAGTAACCTGTTGTGCTACAATGTTACTAGGCAATAGGAATTTTTCACATTATAATCTTATGGGACCACCATCATATATGCATCTATCATAGAACAAAGCACCACTGTGCAGCACATGGTTATATTGGTGAATGAATGTATGAGGCGTTCTTTGTTCCATCTCTCTCTTATTAGCCATTTTTTCTCTGGTACTTCAATTCACCTACCCAAGCCTCAGTGTTCTAAAGAGATAGTGCCTTAATTCCCATGATGATTGTGTAGCTACAATGAAAGACTATTTGGAAATACTTGATGAACATCTTTTTAAGTGTTAGGAGTTATTATTCTGGGCTGCCAAAAAACAAAGAGTAAAGAAGACAAACATAGACAAATAATTTTTATGAGTCCAACTATTAATAAAATAGATCTTTATTTTCTTAATATTGCAAGTCCACATATATGGGACTAATTTTCAAATTCCAGACTCATCCTAGGAGCTCCCAGATGTCTAGAACTCATAATATAAACATGAGAGAGCAATATTAAATTATAGCAAGGGCATGGCACTTCTCTTTATAGCAATCCAAGGTCAAATTAACCTCTAATGAAACACACAGAGATTCTTCTCTTGAATGATTTCAAAAAGGGTTTTGGGACATAAATGTTTATATAAAACATATTCAGGGCTTGGAATTTATAAGTAAAATTATACCACTATTTTGGAATCCTGGCTGCAGAATTCAAATGGTATTTAATCTTAAAATGCAACAGAAACTCCATCATTCCTTTGGTTTGCCCGTCCTGTGCACCAGATTGAATTATGTAGGGCAAGGGGCAAGTAAGCATCAACCTCAGTTCCTAGGAGAGGAGCCGGGCTTATTTATTTTTCTCTCATTTTTTTCCACAAAAACTATTAATATTTCGGAGTTTACTTTGACCCAAATTCCCTGTGGGCCTGCTTTGAGGGCTAGGTAAGAGAATAGAGGGCTGAGAGGTAATGAAGGCCAAGCATCTTCATTAGTAGGTGGGAAAAAAATGTATTAGCAAAGGAAATTGAACAGGCTTGTAAAGTAATTAGCCATTTTCAAATGCAGCAATGGGCCAAGGAAACAAAATGTAGAACATGTATTAAAAGTCAAGCGGATGGTTTAGAAAATACAGCTGTAGGATCACACAGATTTTGACCATCCAAACCAAATTCAATTATCATGTCTGGGCTGCTTTTCTCTTGCCGCAACCGAAAGGCTATTATTAGGTGCTCTCTCTCTTTTTTACATCTCCAAGTAATGCCTTCGTAAAACATTCCAAAAAGTAAACATTAGCTTTAGGCCATTTGATTACTGGTTTCCCAGAACGCTATGTTCTGTCCTGTTTCTCTCCATATTCCTTTAATATTGAAAATAGGAAACGACCGAAGGCTGTTGAATGGATCTGCCTTGGAGGCTGTTCCCTGAGCCGGTCTCTGAAGCATTGTTGGGTCCTCATCTCTCTAAAACCCATTTTATCTTTATTACATAGATAGCCTTATGCCAAATATACAAACTGGGGCACCCACCATATCTAAAATGTAAAATACTTAGAAACTGATTATTTCCTCTCTACCAATTATTATTTTTTACGAGTGTCTTTGCTTTGTTTGACAAGCCTCTATAGCTGTGGCTTATTTGGGGTAAAGGTGATTTTATTTTTCGTGCTAGATTAGCATCTGAACTGGGAGGACTGGCTCCAGAAAGTGTCTTTGAACAGATGAGGTAAATAGAACCCTGGATAAAAAGAAAGCTCACACAAGGCCGGCAGCACCCAGGAAGTGATCTGGGCTGATACAGGCATTAGTTGTGTTTCTATAAGTGGTATTTCTATTCACATACTACTTCCTTCAAGCTCTTTACTGACCCAGGGGAAAGTGTATGTGGCAGACCTTGTAGCAGTGGTTCCTGCTACAAGTTGTTTCAAAGGGCAGAAAAACAACTAACAAGTCAGGCCCAGGTATATCTTTGCCAGTGGGGCAGACACCAGATGAACATGTGTGCCTGGATTCTGTACAGGAGTTTTTTCCACGCAAGCAACTTACCACTGAAGCCAACTTCATTTTAACGAAAATTTAAATAACATTTTGGAAACTCTTAAATCCTTCGTCACTTCAAATTCTCTTCTGTGCTTCAGTAACATCCTTAAATACATTTGTACACAGTTAGATTTGTTGGACATATACTGTTTTGTCTTTTCCTATTGAAATTTAACATTATTTTACACATTTCTATGCTTCACCATTGTCTGTGAACTTGACATTTGTAACGGCAGTACAAAACTCAGTCTTTCCTTAGTTTCATCATTCAACAAAAGTTTAGGAGTGCCTCTAGTTACTAGAGACCCATATATAATCACAAAGAGTACAGATAACGCACTACGATTTCTTTTCAACAGTCTTAAAACCAACCTCTTTATATTTTATTTATTTTGCAAAGTCAGACTTCTATATCACCAAATTAAGGATTATTTTTCCTAAAGAAAAAGTGAGCATAAAGTACAAGATCTTACTTCAATTTTCCAGCCCTTAATTTTTTATATGTAAAATCAGGGAGGGGTAAATTTGATACCCAAGCTCCCTTTCTTCTCTGAACGTCTATAGTCAAGGCTTAAGGAGCTAGTGGTAACATAAAGTACATTGTTTTCTCAAACATCTTACAGTAGCTCTTAGGAGTCATTATGCTTTCTCTAATTTATCAGAGATACTTAAACAAGAACATAGAATTTATGTCTTAGGCTCCACCAAGTGTTTAGCTACAGAGTGTGAATCACTCTGATGAGCCCAACTATCCATAAAATAGATCTTCTATTTTCTTAATATTGCAAGTCCACATATATGGGACTAATTTTCAAATTCCAGACTCATCCTAGGAGCTCCCAGAAGTCTAGAAATGGTAACATAAACATGAGAATGCAATTTAAATCATAGCAAGGGCATGACACTTATCTTTATAACAATCCAAGATCAAATGAACCTCTGATGGGATACATAGAAATTCTTCTATGTGCAGTAGGTTTGTTTACACCAGCATCATCACAAACATGTAAGTAACGGGTTGTGCTACAATGTTACTAGGCAATAGGAATTTTTCACATTACAATCTTATGGGACTACCAGCATATATATGGTCTATCATAGAACAAAACATCACTGCGCAGCACATGGCTGTACTGGTGAATGAATGAGGGAATGAGTGTATGAGGATCATATCTTTCTCTATGATAAAGAAAAAGGAAGGCTTTGGGAAAACTAGAAAAATCCCTTTATGGGATTCGTTGAGAGAAGAGTACCATGTTCCCTCTTTAATAAATATGATTTTAATTTCATTCCAGCCACCTATTAGTCCAATTTTTTTTTTAAATGTTCTTGGCACTGGTGATTCTTGTCTGAGCCCATTGCTGTTCTGATTTCCTACTGAGATCTACAAGTGATCAAGAGATCAATAATTCCAAATGGTGTTTTCACAGGAGCATTTCCTTCCAGAGTACGTAAAATGCTCTTATATGGAGACAGATGGACTCAGTCTGCAGGACCCTGCTTACTCGAGAGAAACCATCTTTGAAAACTTTTGACAACCAGCGGGGTGGCACGTCTGTTTCTATTTAAATGAGCTCATTACAGTTAATATTTTTGTGACTTCCAACCAGTTGTTCAATCATTTCTCAAGTGTGATATGTTTTAATCAAAAATGAAACTCTCTAGGACACAGATATTATTAACACCCTATTTTAGCTACATCCTTTCTGGAACAAATTTTTTGGAGTAAGACACTTTTTTAAAGGGTGGGGTGGTGCGTATGATGCTTCTTTGTTTGCTGGAATAGATGCAAAAGTGAAATAATAAATAAGCCCAAGTTACTTTAAGAATGGCCCCTTTTCTACTTTCATAGATCTGCTTATTTGGTAAGCCATTTTCTGACCTGGCTTAGTTTTATTTTAATGACAACTTTAAAAGATATAGTGAATCTAGACTATCTGGAGTCTTATTGATCAAAATAATCTAGTAAATGACACATCAGAGTTTACCAGCAAAATAATAGTTGATACTTATGATGGTGACAGAGGAGAGTAGGCTATCCACCAAAGAAAGAGTCAGATGGCAACCAAAATGGCCCCCCAGACTCAGGAATGTGAGAAAGTGACTTTTTTTTTTTTTTTGAGTCAGAGTCTTACTCTGTCGCCCAGGCTGGAGTGGCACGATCCCGGCCACCCCAGCGTCGACTTGCTGGGCTCCAGCGATCCTCCCGCCTCAGCCTTCCAAGTAACCCTAACTACAGGTGCGTGCTACCACGCCCGGCTAATTTTTGATTTATTGTAGAGACAATAGGTCTCATCAAGTTGCCCAGGTGAGTCTCGAACCCACAGGCTCAGGCAATCCACTCGCCTTGGCCCCCAAAGTGCTGGGATGACAGGCTGAGCCACCGAGCCCGGCCGACATTGTTTTAAAGAGAAGAAATCTCTCCTTATTGTAGGACCACAAAGTATGATTCTGGGAATGCTAATACCAAAAGTTAAGGGGCCCCCTTCTATGCTATTGAGATGAAAATTTAGTCAGTGTGCACTTGGAATGGTAACCTGTTTGGGAGAACTGTCTTTGATGCTGATATTTGAAGGGGCGTTGCCATGACAGTGAACCTGAGAGGCATAGATCTAAATGGAATCTAAGAAAGACAGAGGAGGAGGAGAATAAGAAATCCTGATTGCATATTTCCAGTGCAAAGGTAAAGCTCACGGGGACAGCTGAAGGGTATGGCATTTCAGCAAGCCACCACTGCTACAGAAAATGGTCAGCCGACCACTCAACAACCCACATGCACAAACCAACCATAATTTAGTTTCCCAATAAAAGAGATTAAGTTGAACAAACCATGCAAATATAGCATTCAATATAGCAGTAAATTATGACCATCATAAATTAGTAAATTGATGTTTAGGTACAGACTCATCTCATGCAAGTTGGAGGGGCCCCAGGCAAAGCTGGGCCATCCAGTCTCATTCCTGCTATCCAGTGAGGTCCAGCTAGTATTGATGTCAACCACTTAACTAACAGAATGACTATGAGGACACCAGAGTATTGCATGCCTCTGCATAGTGCTACCCAAGAAAGATTAAATAATGCTAAATAGACATTGTGTTATATTTTAATCTCTTAAAAAGCATGATAATAATAATCCCTAAAAATTATTGAGTACTTGCTAAGTGTCAAGGACTATTTTAGGTTTCAATGTGTATATTTAAAATGTATATATATTTAATATATACTTGTACTTATTTAAATATATATTTATTTATTAAAATATATGTTTATATACATTTTAATGTATATGTATATATACACCAATTATTTAAAAATATATTTATATATTAATGTATATGTATACATATATTGTAATGTATATATACACATTTATATATATACAAAGTTCACCCTATCTGCAAAATAATTCCAGTTTTACAGATTAGGCAATGGGGGTGCAGAGAGGTTAAATAAATTGCCAGAATCACACAGCTGGTAAAAGGCATAGCCAAGATTTGAACTCCAGCCATTTAGGTCTTCAGCCCATCCTCTTGGTCACTAGACAAAAGCTCTCTATTATTTTTATAACTTTATTTTATTGTAGAGATATGGGGTACAATTCAGGATTAGGTACATAAGTAGTCTACATGCAGGTGAAGTTTGGGCCTCCAACTGGTCTTCACTTCCCCTGGTTTAGGACCACAAAAGCTTTCTATTAAATACATGTTTTATTGCATAGTATATGCTATTCACCTGCTAAGTCAAATAAAATTTTACCAAGTCAAACAAGACTCTGCCATTAGTAATAGCATCCTCTAGACTCTAGTTGTTTCTCCCTGGTTTGACTTTGGTATTAGGAATATACCTTTTTATGACTCCAATATGTCACAGATCAGAATTTTCACATGTGGTGCTAACACCCATTCCCAGGTCAACCTCTTGACATCCGACCGCAAGTATACTATGACTAATTAAATAGTCTGCAACGCAAAGATCATAATTGGGCCAGAAAAAACTAGGACGGGGTGGTACCTGGCCACAATTCTTGTTTGTTTTTCAATATAGATACATGGTTGACAACTTTCACTTCTTATGTCATTTTTCTCTTTTGCCAGTAATTGACTCTGGGAGTGGTAAACAGAAATGTTTCTTCCTTGGTGTTCTTGGAGCAAACACAATTAAAACACAGGTGTGTTTGTCTCCTTGGAATTCTTGCCACGGAAATTCTCAGATATTACCAATTCAGGGTCGTATAGCTTAACTGTGTCAATGAACAGGAGAGATGGGGATCTCTAAAGGAGACACTAAGCACAGAGTGTACCTAGCAAGGGGCACCTTCATGGAGGAGTATGTAAAACAGGTGCTCTGACCACAGGCATGGCATAAGGTGATTCCCCTTCCCATAAGGAGGACTACAGGGGGCAAGGCCAAGCCCAGAGAACAGAAACCCCAATCTGTTTCTAACTAACATCACTCAGGGGTCCTGGCAGTAATAGCACTAGGTTGGTGAGCTATGGACAGGAACTAGAAACCATCTAGCCTGTAGGAGTTAGGCATTTTCCACAGTGCAATCTTTCTTCAATCATATATTCATTCAAATAAGTGTTTTTTATTGAAGTCCAGCTATGTTCCAAGCATTGTGCAAGGCAGAAGCTCTGCCCTACTTCTAAGGAATATGTAGCCCAGCTCAGGAACCCAGGTCAGCCAGAAATCAAATTCCACCCAGCAGGCCCACCTGGGAGAAATGGGAAAGGGAGCAGTGATACAGGAAAGTTGAACACTTTGGGGTGGAAAGAGGTCAGAACATGTCCAGTCTAGAGCCTGTGTTTGCAGGAACATCTGTAAAGACAAGAAGACCCCTAGTTAAGGTTCGGAGTCTACCAGATCAAAGAGAGTCAACTAAGTTTAAAATAGAAAGCATGTCACCTGAAAGCAGAGGTTGAGCCTAAAACAGGCTATGTGTTCTCTGCCCAGTCGCCACTTCCTGTTGCCGGACAGCCAAGGGCCCACAGACCTCTGGCGTAAATTAAAGATGGCCCCACACTTGCAGGTGAGCTGCCCACTGAAGCAGGGGCAGGGATGTTGAAGTTGGCAGGAAGTGCTGATAGCATTTGAAATTCATGCTATTACATATAATTCTGGCATCAGATGAGTTTTTTCCTACATGCTCATGTCCTACTAGCATTATAATAAGTTTGCATTCACTAAGAGCACACCAAGTCATGGCAGAGAAAGACGGTCTAGAGGAATGCTGCATGATGAAAGAAAGGGGAGCAAAACACTCACATTTAGCTAATAATGAATTAACAGAAAATTAAGGGTCAGTGATATTAAACACAATTCATCCTCATATAAGATAGATACATAGATGGTAGCTATAGATAGATGATAACTAGATAGCTAGAGATAGATAGATAGATGATAGATAGATAGATAGATAGATAGATAGATAGATAGATAGATAGAGATGTATACAAGGGGGAACCCAAAAATTTTCTTATAAAAATTGTGTGTTTATTCTTTTTTTTATTATAAAGACGTGGGGTACAGTACAGGGTTAGGTATACAAAAGTTGATTACACATGTACCCTTGTTGATGAGGTGTGCCTCTCCCTCCCCAGCAGTTTCCCTCAACTGCCAATTCCACCCCCACTCCCCTGACAGTTTCTCACTACTGCCAATCCCTTTCTTATAGTATGATAAGTGTTCAAGGTCCGTTTATGAATGAGAACATATGGTATTCTGTTCTCTGTTTCTGTGATAGATCACTGAGTATGATCTACTCTAAATTCATCCAAGTTGCTGTGAAGTCCATATGTTTGTCCTTCTATATGGTTGCATAATATTAAATTGTATATATGTGCCACAATTTTTTTATCCAGTCCAGCTTTGATGGGCAACTTGGTTGGTTCCATGTTTTTACTATTGTGAACAGAGCTGCAACAAACATATGTGGGCAGGTATCTTTTTTGTAGTGTTTATTCTTACATGTTTAAACTTCAGTATTCTTCAAAGTACTCTCCATTTGATGCAATATACCTATCAAGACACTTTTTCCACTGCTCAAAACAGTTTTTAATTAATCAGTTTTGATGCCTTTTAGTGCTTCTGCTGTTTTTTGTTTCACTTCTTCCACATCAGTAAAACATTTTCCTCTGAGGATTTTTTCATCCAGGGGGGAAAAAAAAAGTCACTTGGGTGAGATTGAGTGAATAGGGAGGGTGGGACAGGAGGGTCATGCCATTTTTGGTCAAAAACTGCTGAACACTAAGCGTGTTGTATGCAGGTGTGCTTGTAAATGACCCATTATGAAATGGGCAAATGCCTTGAAAGATTCTCCAAAAAAAGAAAACTCACTGAAGCCAAACACAGCTTCTTACAACATTAGCTGGTACATTGCCAACCCTCCAAAAAGTAATTCCAGTTTTTTTTAATTCCTCCCTTGTATATAATATAGAGAATAGATACTGGCAAAGACATGGATATATATCTCCAAATAAATTTGGCTTCTACTCTGAGATTGACAAATCTCTCTGACTGTGTGACCAACAATAGAAAGTTATTTGACCTCTCAACCAACTAACTTTTTGTCCAGTCTACAGATAAAATAATTTGATCTTTAGTAACATTAACTTGCCCATTGAAGATTTGTTGTGAGGATTAGAAACATACTGTGTTTAGTGAGTAGCATGATACCTGGCACATAGTAAGTTCTCAATGAAATACAAAGCATTTTTCTAATTGCTCAGTTCTCTCCCAGAACCCACTATCTCTAACCTTGAAGTTAATTAGGAAATACAGAATCCATTTCAGAAGCAGGGAGAGGATCTTGCTCAGACCTAAGTTTGATTTGTACCCTTATGGTGGGTCTCTAAGGAGGAGGCCACATTCCAGGTGCAGCTCTGGGAACCCAGGGAAGCATGTGGATTGTTCTGCTTCTCTGGCAATGGCTGTGATATGGGATTAAACTGAGTGCTTGAATTGTCCTGAACACAGGAGATGGGTGCAGGAGTATCTCGGATCACATTGTAGATGCTGCTTGGATTTCTCTCCTCACCTTAGCTGAACTGTCTGGAAATCTACTTGATACCTGTGAGGTGACGGTAGATCCCTGTAGCTATCCCTGTGGCTGCAAATAAGAATCTCAGCCCTACTGCTCGGCAGGAAGGACTGCAAAAATACACAAACCCAAGATTTGAGTTTTGTTTCTTATCAGAATTATTTTCCCCCAAGGTTTGTTGTGATTGCCCCTTCTTCCTGGCTTTACTCCCTTGAAATAATGTTGAATGGCTCTCTCCCAGTTGTGCGAGTTGCATATCACTACTCTTAAGTTGGAATGGCATGCATATTCCTTGTTCTTCCTTGTAATGTGTAATGTGGATGCCCTCTGTAGCAAGCTCTTTATTTCCTCCATTGTGCTAATCAGAAACACTTAGCTGCTTTCCTTCTCAGAGGCTGAATTAATAAATTACAAATGCCTGTTATCAAAGATTTGGAGGTTTTGACAAGTGATTTAGTTGATCACAAATGCAAGGCTGTGTCAGGGAGATCCTGTGTTTTCAGGATATAGAAGGTGGAACAGCCCTGAATTTGAAAAATAAACAGGCGAGTTTGATGAGCTCAAATTCATGGCAGAGCTTCTTAATATTTCCTGAGGTTCTAATCAAAGGAGCATCTTAACTGGTCCCAGAGGGAAATGGAAGATGAAAGGCCCACTCTACCTTGCCTTATCCTGACTCTTTTTTTCCCTCATTCCTTTTGCCTGTTTCTAAAAATATCTCGGCAGGTAAGAATTAGCAGTAGGATGTTATTTAGTCAAAAACAAAAACCCACTGCATAATGTACCATACCTTTAAAATTTTTAACATCTATTAAATTAAAATCAAGGAAATTGACATAGATAGGATGAAAGAAGATACAGCACCTCTAGCTTATGCCAACTAAAAATAAGAATTATTAATGAAGCTCGGCTTTCTTCTGCTGTGCACATTAATTATTTATGATAATAATACTCTGTACTGCCATATTAAAGAATTTTCTTCACCCAGCTTCCCAGAAAACTCTATCTTCTTGGGGGTGGGGAGGAACCTCAACATGTTAAGTCCACAAAAGAATACATTCCTCTTCATATATTTATTATACTGGAAGATGAATATAGTCTTGGGTTATTAAACTGGAATGAAAAACACATCTTATTAGAACTTACATGGTGATTTTTATTCTCACTAGTTTCATATAAACTTAATGATGCAGACTGCATTTTTATGCTCATCTATTTTAAAATGGTGCCTGAAGCAAAAAAAGCTTCCATTAATGCCAGTTTGGTATTTCAAATACAATTTGATGTAATTTACTTCAAATATATGTGAACAGAGAAGGATAATGCCAAGTGCATTTTGTAGATTCAAATGTGGGTTAGCTCATGGCAATGATTGTTAAATCTAAGTTTTTTTGTGAAAAAAAAAGCCAAGAGAACATTTCTTTTAGTTTTATATAATACAGAAAATAAAAATAAAAGAATAAGGTAGAAGGGAAAACCATGAGTTTTATGACAAAAGACCAGCTTAACTTTCTTCTTGGTTTTAATATTTATCAACCATAAGTGAATAATAATGCATTTTCCCCAGTGATATGCTGAGCTATCTAAACTCATTGTTTTCTTATATTCTTATATTATAGTATTATATCCATGAATCTGTCGACATAAAATCATGCAGTTTAGAGAGACTTGGTACATTTTAAGCTTGGCAGATAGATGTTAAATAAATGTTTGGGGAGGGGAAGTGAAGGCCAGTTAGAAGCCCAAGCTTCACCTGCATTCAGCCTCACTTCCACCCCACATCACTATGATAAAAAATAAAATGTTTTTAAAAAGATATTTCGCCTTTATTATTTCTGAAGATTTCCCCTAAGATTTGGGGATTAACATAATTAATGCCATCTTAACAAAATAAATCTTTAGATTTTTCAATCTTTACATTTTCTCCCAATGATTTTTTAGAACTATATTTTAAAAGAACTTTTAAAAAATAACCTTAAAATTATTGCCCTAACAGCTGCTGCCAGAAATGACTCAAGGTTGATTTTCATGTGTGACTCTCAAAAGAAGAGTTTGTGTTACCTAATCGTTTTTTCTTGGTGTATTTGCTTGTCTGCCTCCCCCTGCTCCGTGTTGATGCTGGGTCAGGCTGCCTGTTAAGGATGGGTGGCTGGTATGTCTGTTGGAAATATTCACAAAGCCATCATGAAGCCCGGTCGTTGTCCAAGGTCTCTTCCCAACAGTAATACTCTCTAAGAGGATTACAGAGTCCGTGCTAATTCAGAGGATCTAATCTTTTGCTGCGGCATCCCCAAAACAAACAGAGGACCCTGCCATTCCATCTTTACTCCTCTTCCTATTTGAAATTGGTTTTTAAAGGGCCAACCATTGCTTATGAACCCTAAAATATCCTTACAACTGAAATACAAGGTACTGAAAGAAGGGTCCCTATATTAGAATCTCTGCTGATTTTTCAGCACAGTGGCACCTCTATATAACACACAGAAGTTGAGTATTCTAAAACTCGGACTGTATCTTCTCTTTATCATTCCTGGCCAAGCCTGCCACAGGCATGGAGCATGGTTAGCTACCTTCATCCTTCCCATCCTAATTTCCTTACGAAAACAGCTTTGCTACAAAGTAACTGGGTTTGCTAGAAGAAGAGGAAAAATATCCCTGCTTCTCCCCAGGGTATTGGTCAATTATAAGGGAAGCGGACCGGCTAGGGATAAAGGAATCCAAGAAGAAGTTCTGCATGTTGCCCCCACAGGCAGGCAGCTAACACCCAGGTCCATCCTTGTCAAGACCAGGCTCTCTGAGAACGGGTAAGAGTCTAGGAGAAAGGAAAAAAAAAAACAGTTTAAGACTATTGTCCTGTCACTGGCTTAAAGGTGCCTGGCTTCAATTCTGGAAGCAAAATGGAATCTCCAGTTTCAAAGAGGCTGGGCGGGGGTGGAGGTAGGGGCTGGGGGAGCGGGGCACGCTAAAGAGAAAGAGAAAGGAGAATAATTGGCTTCTATGTTTCACAGGTATGTCAGCAACCAATGCATTTCCACCACCACCACCCCCCCCCCCGCTGCCATTAATAAAGTCAGTTCTTCAAACAAATAAACAAGCCTGTATTTTAGAAAGAATCATACATTTCCAGGAATTCTGGTTATATGTGTCTATGCCAATGGTCACTCCCTACCTCACCCCAAGATACGAAATGAGTTCTGCTTTCCCTACTGTCCTTAGATAAAAATAAAAGAACAGACTTTTTTTTAAGTTCTGCAAAAACCTCAAAAATTATTTAATGACTCCTTTTCCTTTTTTTTTTTTTTTTTTTGAGTCAAAATCTCACTCTGTCACCCAGGCTGGAGTACAATGGCATGCTCACAGCCACCGCAGTCTCAACCTAATGGGCTAAGGCGATCCTTCCGCCTCAGCGTTCCAAGCAGCTGGAACAACAGGTATGTGCCAACACATCCAGGTAAGTTTTTTTTGTTGGTTTTTTTGTTTGTTTGTTTGTTTTGGTTTATTGTAGAGATAAGGTCTTGCCAAGTTGCCCAGGCTAGTCTTGAACCTGTGGGCTCAGACAATCCTCTTGCCTCAGTCTCCCAAAGTGCTAGGATTACAGATGTGAGCCACCACAACCAGCTATGACTCCTTTTCTTTTAAACTGCATTGTTTGCATTTCAAACCAACAGGTAGAAATGAATAGCAATATAACTGTGTCAAAAATCTGGGCCTTAGTCTAAGCCTAGCAAGAAGCCCACCTGGAAGGGATTCGGGGAGTCAGTAAGAAAGTAATGATATTCTCTTTCAACTTCCCTTCTCACTTTAGCTGGAAGTTAAGGAAACTGAAGCTCTGCAAAATCAAAGAAGTACTTTGAACCACGTGAGAAATCCATTGCATCTTGCAAACCAGGACACACATGCAGAAACACACAACTGAAACAGGTCTCAGGAAACAATATTTACCCTTTCTATAGACTTTATTCTATTCCAATTTCAAGAGCTAAATTGATTGGACAACCCACTACTGGGTCATCATGCTTTGTTTGAAAGCCATGAGGTCAAAGGATAAGCCCCAAGTCCCATAGTGTTTCAGGATTTTCCAGAGTCCCTGTCTGTTTCCTATGTACTTGTATTTGCAAAAGAAAGTGTTGTTGACTCAGTGGCAAAAAATACTTTTGAAAGTGGAAACTATCTTTCTCTACTTTGCAAGGGAAAGGAAAAGTCATCATGAAAGGAGACAGAAACTATTTTGGATGAAAGACAATCAGGAATTGGGGGATGGAAAGAACAGAAAAAGGGGAGCAAATCACACGGCAAGAGACTAGAATCTGAGCAGGATGATGTCTAAAGGACTCTTAATATCCAGAATGCCCAGTATTCATTTTCCAACACCAGTGTAACCCTCTCCATACTTTTGAACCAGAGTGAAATCTGATTCATTCAAATAGACCTTGCAGTGAGGTAGGAAATGAGGGACCTCAGCCATTAAATGGAATATGAACTGTCCCACATCCATGCTCTGCCAACTCGAGTGTGTAGAAAGCAGAGGCCTGCTGAAAGGTCAGAGCCTGGCACTTCCAGAAAGTTACCACTGGGAACACAAGGAGTTAGCTGAGTTCTCTTAATGAGAACTCTGTCCTACACTTACTTAAATTATGAAGGGTTGAGGTGTTTATTTCTTTTATCATGGTTACCTTATATCACCATAAATCAAAAGCTTCTGCCTTTAACATTGTTGAATCATTCATTATTTCAACAAATATCTGTTGAGCATGTCTTAGTTCTGGAAGCAGCCAAGAGAGGTAAGGCCTAGATTCTACTCTTCATGATAATTGTATTCTGACAGAAAATTGATGTGTAAATATTCAAATGACTAAACAGTGATAATTTCCATAAATATTGCACTGTGTAGGTTCAAAGAGGAGGAGGTTATTTCTCACTATTGGAATCAGAGAAGGATTCATAAAAGATTAGAGACTTGAATAGACAGTACTTGACAATCAAAGATGGAGGTAAAAGAGAATCCAACATTGGCAAAAACTATTAGAGCAATAATATGGGGTCAGTGTCATCCCAATGCCTGGCACTGATAGGTGTTTAATAAGTTATTATTGAGTGAATTAATAAACAAAAGTTCGGAACCTGACACTGAAACATCCTTCATGCTGGCTTAGCTGTTTGGACTTTATGCTGTAAGTCTTTAATGTAGCAACAGGAGCAGAACTGTGCTTTAAAGTAGATGAATCAGTCAGCCTTGGAAAGGGAATTGGGTGAATTATAAGGGAAGAGGACTAGCTAAGGATAAAGAAATCCCAGAAAATACTGTGCATGTTGCTTCCACAGGCAGGCAGCTAAAGCACAGGTCAAACCTTGTTAAGACTAGGCTCTCTGAGAATGGGATACTCTTGTAATGGGTAAGAGTCTAAGAGAAAGAAAAATACCAAATTGGGAATACTGTCCTGTCACTGGCTTAAAAGGTGCCTGGGTTCCTTTAAACTAGAGAGCTAAAGGCCAAGGTGATGGTCCAGTAGACTTTTACCAGGGTAAAAACAATGAGAACAGAGGGATAAAGGATGAGTTGAAAATATACTGTGAAGGTAAAATCATCAGAAATTGTAAATACCTAGATGTAAGGATCAAGTAAAAGAAAGAAGTTCTGGATTTTGAACTTGAGTGACTGTTAAAAGAGCATGTCCATAGGAGAAGTTGGTTTGATAGTATAGATATCATATATGGGATATGGTTGGGCATATTTATAGCAATAGAAAATGGCAAAGGAAAGTTCTTCATCACTGTGTGCATTCCCTTTCCTGCATTACTTCTGATTGTCTGTGGGAAATAAATAAATAAATAATTGAACTGTTCTCTCCAGAGAAGTGATAGGTTTACCTTGGTTTATCTAAATCTTAGACTCAATAATTTCTACATACATATCTACTCAAAGTAACTAGAATTAGGGGTACAGTCTGAGCCCACCAGCAAACGGTCAGTCAGCCCACACAGAGAAAGAATCCTAAACCCTAATTTCTTTGATCCTGGACAAAGAAGCCACAGTCTAGTGTTATAATTTCAAAACAAATGGAAGAAATGTGAGAATGTTACCAATCAGACTTAAGTTATTAACGAGATATTTTGCTTCATTTGATAGATTTTTTTCTTCCTTTGTGATTTGGCTTCCCAAATCTGGCTTTTCATCAAGATGATCTAGAGAGGTTTTTAGAACTGCAAATCTCCTGGCACCACTCTTGGGAATTCTGATTCTGTAGATCTGTGATGGAGCCCAGGAATCCGAGAGAACAGGCAGCTTCTTCCACAGTCCTTCATTCAGCATAGTAATCTGACTTACTTTTGCATCTACAACTTTACAGTAGTTCTTTATTAAGCATGCTTTTATTTTATCAATTCACTTCTTTTTAACTTGTCATCTAAATATGCTCTGAATAAAATAGAGTAAAATTTAGTATTCTAGGTGATTTTAGATAATATATTTTTGTGAATGCCATCACAGATACTGTTAATTACCCTGTGGGCCCATTAAAATTACTTAAAACTAAAATCAAGTTTTCATTTCTGCTTTTGCTAAAAAAGGATTTTCCATTCAGGACTTGTAGAGTTAGTTACTATTGCTGTTATTTCAATTGCACATTTACCCCAGTTTACCTTGTATTTTCTTGTATTTTGTTCAAAGTGTTACTAAGTTGTAGACATTTTGTTGATTTCTTGACTCTGTTAGCCATTGAATTTGTAAACTCTCTAGGATTTTCATTATCTGCAGACTTAATAAAGATTCCTGCTGCATCGTCATGAAAATCTTAATAAGAATGTGGAACAGAACTTGGTAGAGAAAAACATCCAACGGCAGTCACTAGAAATCTCTATCCCTAGCCATGGGAGCACCCTTTGGAGCCTGGCATTCTACTAGATAGCCCATCTCAATGTGTCAGCTTCCGATACATATTACCCTATCTTGTCAACAAAGATTTTTTGAAAGACCCTTATAGCAAAAAAAAAAAAAAAAAAAAAAAAAAGGCAAAGGTCTAGAAATAGTACCTCCAACATATTTCTCTGATTCATCCCATGGGTAATCTGTCAAAGAAGACATGTTAATGGTAGGACATGACTTGTCCTTCGAACATTTTCTCCACCCTGCTGGTAACTGTGTTTGCAAATAATTGTTTTAAGATTCAAATCCAGACCTGAGATTTCAGTCATTTAGGGCATGCACTTTCCAGGATTGTTACTAGTTGTCCTTAGTTCAACCATACTTTCATTGACCATCTGTCCAGCTTTTTTGAGAATTTACCTGATTAAAGATACAATGTTTTTCCTTTGAGTGATACCATTACACCCATTCAGAGATCAGACCCCAAATCATCTCCTTTCCAGGGTTATGAACCATCCGTTGATGGATTTTACATCTACACAAACAACCTGAGTAAACTGAATATCTTCCTCCATCCCCATTCTCAGTCAATGAAAAGACACTAAGGAAGTGTTTCAAGTTTGTTCATTTTTCATCTCTCTCCATAATGAAGTCTAGCCATTCTGTATATTTTTAGTTGATTATTGCCAAATATTTATATTGTGCAAACATGCAACATTTACCAATTTTTCATTATTCTCAATAAAACAGCAGCCATGTATGAAAGGATATTAAGATGCTGCCTTACCTGAGACTGAGTAATGGAGAAAAGAGACTTATTTGACTCATGATTCTGCTGGTTAGAAAACTCACTACCGATGATGATCTCAGGTTGCTTCTGCTCATGGTAGAAGGAAAAGGGGAGATGGTGAGAGAGAGAGAGGAAGCAGGAGAGAGAGAGGGGAGAGGTGTCAGGCTCTTTCTAACAATCAGTTTTAAGAGGAACTATTAGAGTGAGAACTCACTCACTTCCAAGGGAGGGCATTAATCTATTCATGAAGGGTCCACCCCAGAACCAAAACACCTCCCACTAGCCCCACCCCCCAACACTGCCACACTGGAGATTACGTTTTAACATAAGACTTAGTGGGTACAAACCATAGCAGATATACAGAGGCTATTATGCTCTACCACAGAGAAAGATTTTTCAAAGCCTATGATTTATACTAGGCATCAGCAGACTATGTCTTGTTGGCCAAATTCAGCCCACTGCATGTTTTTGTAAGGAGTACAAGCCAAGAATAGTTTTCAAATAATTGTTATATGAGTACCTACAAACTATCTTTGATTTTCCTCTTGACCTGCAAACCTAAATATATGCTATCTGAACTTTTACAGAAAAAAATTGCCACCTTGGTTTAGAACAGCCAAATTAATTATGAAACACTCACAAACGCACTGAAGTTTGTTGATAATCTACATTTTACTTTTTTAAACTACTTAGTCAGTACTTATCATCTCCTTGCCACTGAACAATATGTTGAAAGCAACACAATATATTCAGGGCTTGTTTAGAGGGTAAAAAAGAGACTCAAAACTGTAGGGTAGCAGGAACCCAAGGTCTTTGCCTCCTGGTCCTATGAACAGCCCTGTTGGGTATTCATTTGATGTGAATTAGTCAACAAAGCAAACAAGAGTTCTTGTCATAAAACAGCACCCTTTCTCCATGGTTACTGAGACAAAGTCTCTGAAGAAGCTAATCAGCTATATTAGAATGAAGAGGATACAAATCATTGATGTAAATACAAAAATTAAAAGAAAAACCAAAGTTTCTCTTTCCTTATAATAATTCAAAGTATATTTGCAGGCTTCTTAATTCTAAAGGGTGTAAAATGAGGAAAAACATGGAAGCCATAAAATAGAGGAATATGTAAAGAAAATTAGAAGGCATACTTTTCATCCCATATTTCCTACCAGTGTTTGCTACCATTCAATCATGCTGAAGCACAAGGCACTATTGGATCCTTAGCTCAAAGAGTGAAAAGCACCAACGTCACCTTCCATGTCAGGGTTGTGGTGAATCAGTATAAGTCTGGTTGCTGTCAGATCCACTGATTTGGGACTCATCTTTTGACAAAGTATATATGCTGATGAAAAGCTGCTTTTGCTGCAGAGAGACTGCTAATTGTTTGATTATACAGGTCTTCACATTAATGAAGCACTATTCCATGGGTTTGGAGCATGGCGTGCAACCAAATTACCAGCCCAGCACTCACGCTGTGAAATCTGATTATTCATTAGCCAGTCAGTGAGTGGTACCAACATCTCTTCTTTTTTCGAACCATCAAATGAGAATGACTGCTGTTCTCCACTCTCCCCAGCCCCCACTTTAAAAATATGAGGATTTGAATTTGTTGCACATGGGAAAAAAGGAATGGTAGAGAGAGATGGGGTTTCCATAGGAGTCATTTCGCACATTTAATGTAATGTATGTTATGACAAGCAGGGAGCCATATGGATTGGCATTTCCTGCAAAAACTGATTGCTGATCACATCAAGCTTCACATACAATCCATCCTGGGCCTCCTTGAAACAAACCCTCAACCACCAAATGTGACTGCTTGTTGAACTGAAATTTTATCTAATCTCAGGACTGATTGATAAGAAACACTATAAGACAAGTGTTCAAACTAAAACAAGGAAAGGGAAAGTTTGTGTGTGTGTGTGTGTGTGTGTGTGTGTGTGTGTGTGATTTTTGTCTGTTATTTTGTTTATTTATTATAAGTACTTTTACACCCACAGATAAAAACAGCGTAATTACAAGAGGATATAATTACCAGATTAATTTATTAAAATCATTCAAAAATTTTTTTGTAAGTGAGCAAAATGTTTGTTTCATTTAAATGGGAGAAAGATTATGTCCTTTCTGTCTAAAGCCAAGACTGAGAGAGATTTAGTGTGACAGGTTCAAATAATCCACCTCTCCTCTATTTCAATGCCAGCATCACAAGTCAAAAGAAGAACTCATCTATGACTGCTTTATTTATAACTCAAACTGGATTGGGTTTCCAAATCAAATGATAGGAATCCCTTCTTCTGTACCAAGGAAAGATACTGACACTCTGGCAAATGGGATTACCTCTAATGAGATTACACACAGAGTGATTAAGATGTGAATTGACACTCCCCAGGAGAGACAAAAAGGTTCCTAAAGAAGCAGAGACAGAAATGAGTGAAGTAGAGGAGTAAGAGCCTTTCCCAAGAAAGGGGACTCACAAAACCCAAAGAAGAGGAACTAGGGACAAACCTTGCTTTTTCTACCTGTCCGCAAAAAAACAGAAGCCTGTAATCATCATCAAGAGGACCTCAGAAAGGAAAGAAAACCGACACAAAACCTATACCAGACCATTTAAAATAACAGAACATTTAGAGGCTTTCTTTCCCATTGGCAAATCATCTCTCCAATAACTGTTCTTTTTATATGAGCGGGGAACCAAAAACAAATGGAATTATCTTTTGGAGGGCAGGCCCTTTGTAGTACAGGCTCTCCCACTAGGTAAGTGTTCTAGGAACCCATCGGCATCAGTGTACCAGCTAGCATTGTTGTGAGATGCTGTGTTCCGCTTCAGTGAAGTTTTTGGGGGGAGATTCTTTCCATGCATTTGCGCATTTCAGGATGGGTGATTTACCAACGCACCTGCCCACACCACCCTGAGTGCTCAGCAGTTTTTGACCCAAGACAGCATGACTCTCATGCTCCACCCTCCCTATTCAGCTCATCTTGCCCTAGCGACTTTTTTTGTTTCCCTGGATGAAAAAAGTCCTCAAAGGGGAACATTTTGCTGATGTGGAAGAGGTGAAACCAAAAACAGCAGAAGCACTACAAGGTATCAAAATTGATGAGTTCCAAAACTGTTTTGGGCAGTAAAAAAAGCATCTCAGTAGGTGTATTGCATCAAACAGAGAATACTTTGAAGGCGAATTAAGTTTAAACATGTAAGAATAAATACATAATTTTTTGGAAATAAATTCCTGTTTTTCTTTTTTTTGAGGGGGAGGACTCCCCCTTGTAAGCCTCCAATGTGAGCACTGTCCTGAAGAAATTCTCTCAAAGGATTTTCCTATATTAAATCATCTTCTTTTGTTTCTTGAAGGAGATATAAAGATGCTTAAGTGTGCTCATTTTATGGATGAAGAAACTGAGGTTTGGGAGGCTTAAGGACTTGCTTGTGGGTCATAGTGGCATCGCAGCAATCCTTAATATGAGGCTGGAGAAGTAGTCCATTATAACAAGGCCAAAATAATGAAGAGCATGACAAACCCACAAAAGGAAATATAAAAATACAAAAAGAATGGCAAAGGGAATATTATCAGTTGTGAAAAGATTATACATACATATATATATATGTTTTATCTTTTTTAAAATTTTTATTATGAAGATGTGGGGTACATTTCAGGGTTAGGTATACAAACATTGATCATGCAGGTACCCTTGTTAATGAGGTATGCCCTCCCTCCCCTAGCAGTTTCCCTCAACTGCCAATCCTACCCCCTCCCCTGACAGTTTCCCACTACTGCCAATCACTTTGTTATAGTATTATAATTGTTCAGGGTCTGCTTATGAGTGAGGGTGTTTGAA
>CAUYQG010069635.1:0-20689 GCA_963574415.1 Tarsius wallacei
AAGCAAATTTATGAGTTTTGAATTTTTTTATCTGAAATTGAACAAAAATATTTTGGTTATAAATTATATTTTGTCATTTAAAAATTAAAAATAAGCTTTTTGATTTGGATCATCAAGAAATGATGTGCTTCCAGCTGGACTCGGTGGCTCAGTCTGTAATCCCGCGCCTTGGGAGGCTGAGGTGAGTGGATTGCCTGAGCCCGCGGGTTCGAGACCCGCCTGGGCAGGCGAAACCTCATCTCTACAATAAAAAAAAAAATCAGCCGGGCGTGGTAGCGCGTACCTGTAATTCCGGCTACTCGGAAGCCTGAGGCGGAAGGTCTCCGGAGCCCAGCGGGTCGAGGCTGCAGTGGCCGGGAGCGGCCACTGCACTCCAGTCTGGGCGATCGAGTGGGACTCCAACTCAAAAAAAAAAAAAGAAAGAAGAACAAATCGGCTGGGTAATTCACAAACTGTATTATGCTTCCCCCCAAATTTTAAAAGATGAGTAGAAAATTGAGAACTACAATTTATATAGGCAAAAATGTTTAAGGGAACATAACTAACTTAAAAATATGTGTTAACAAGAGATTCACATTATTGAATTCCGGTGAGAGGTGGCAGGTAAAAATAGACCATCATTGTAATGAAGAATAGAAACTCTTCTCATTCAGAATAAATGAGCACAGCTTCTTCATTCTTTTCAAACAATAATAAATTAGAAGAATGATAGACTGAGAGGTTCACCATTCTGGAACTGGCCAACGGAGTAAATACCCTAAGATCTTAACAGATTTTTTTTTTAAAGCACAGTTATTGTTTTTCCTTTTTTGTGGCCATTTTTTGAAAAAGATCTATTTGTTGCAAAAGACCCATGAAATACTTTTGAAGGCTCCTAACCAACTGATAAAGGAGAGTCAAAAAGATTTGCTTGAGTTCATATGCTTTTGATTCATATTTATAATCTTTTTTTTTTAAGTTGGAGTCTCATTTTGTCACCCAGGCTGGAGTGCAGTGGCACGTTCATGGCCACTGCAGCCTGCTGGGCTCAGGTGATCCTTCCGTCTCAGCCTTCCAAGTAACTGGAACTACAGGCGTGCACCACCACGCCCAGCTAATTTTTTTTATTATTGTAGAGACAAGGTCTCACCAAGTTGCCCAGGCTGGTCTTGAACCCCTGGACTCAGGCCATCCTCTCAACTCGGCCTCCCAAAGTTCTGGGATTACAGACTTGAGCCACTGCACCTGGCCTTAAATTCTGCACATTTTATTAAAATAAGCACACTTAACACAGTCCTCTTGCAAGGAAGATCAGTTCTGATTGTATATTATTAGTACCCCAAATATGAGAGTCTTAGAGTGTTTATTATGAATAAAGTATACAAGTACAACTGACATTTTAGTGGGACAGAAAAGTCACTTTGTCATGTCCCCCCTTCCTTCTAATAAGGGTGTGGAATGGAGCCTAGAAGACCCTAAAAAAGGCCTTAGGAATCGATATTAGACAGGGCAAGGAAGGCACAGACCAGAACACAGTGCAGTTGCTGTGGGCTGTGTTTGCAATGCCCCTTTCCTGAGACTTGCTTCTGCCTGCAGCTTGCAGCTCATCAGAGCAGAAAGAGGCAGCAGAATTACCGGTGGGAGCAACTGGTTTTGGTAAACAATGAGCCAACTTCTCCCCCAAGGGAGTAGATCCGAGGAGATGTAATAAACTATGGGGAGAAAGTCTCCAGCAGTTCATACAGGCAGCCAGGAAAGAGACTGCCTCTCCTGATTGACCTTGGCTGCTGAAGTGGCATTGAACAAGAGCTTACACTGACCGTGGTTATTGGGCAGAGGGATTCGGGTATGACCTGGGGCACTTAGTGGCTCTCAGGGTTGCCTGCATAGGCAACAGCTTCCTAGGCCACTAGCTACAGCTAAGTCATTCTCTGCTCAAACTCCTCCTGAGTTCAATTTTGACTGATTCTGAGAGGGGTACATATATAAAAGGATTCCTCACCAGCTGGGCTCCAGAGTTTGAGTTGTTCCACCCTATACAAGATAGGAGATAATTGCTCTGAAACTATTATAGTTGCATTCATTGTACATCTGGACCTAAGGTTGTTTGACCTCTGAAAACTTCAAATGGAAATAATGCAATTAGCTGAGCTAAAGACAATTTAATAAAAAACAGTGCTGAAGTCAGGAAAAGAAAATTTATCTTTTATGCCGTGTTCTGTGTACAGCAATGGAATGTGTTCCTTCTACAAAGATGAAAGACTGAAGAGAAGGTGATATTTTTCATTTGGGTCAGTGTTTGCTATTACCTGTTGTGTGCAAAACACTGTGCTAGGACTGCAGACACAAGAATGAGGAAGATGGTCCTTGTTCTAAAGGAGCATGCCATCGAGATAATGGAAAAGAGAGAGAAAAAGGAACACCAGTAACCATGACACAAGTCATCATGAAAGAAATAAAGCCAGCAAGTGTTATAGGCATTTTGAAGTGTCTGCCCTACAAGTTTCCTCCATTTTTGGAAATTAATCCCTGGACTAACCACTCAGTTAAGCTTCGGCACTTCTGTTTATAGTGTGCAGTCAGTTCCCCTGGCCAATTGGATTCTCTCTCCCAGAAATTTAAAAGTAGGACTCACAAGAGCTAGTTGATTTCTTTTAGTTCCTGAACTGAGGGGGAAAAAAGGGTATGAAATAGACCTACTCAGAGAGAGAGATGAGAATTCGTGTGGCCCAGAGGAAGAGAGTGAGAGACAGAGACAGACAGAGAGACAGAGACAGACAGAGAGAGAGAAAGAGAGAGAGAGAGAGAGAGAGAGAGAGAGAGAGAGAGAGACAGAGACAGAGAGAAACGAAGAGAGAAAGAGATAGAGAACAGCCCTGGTAGAGGCTTCCTGAATTTAAGTCCTTTAAGACGTTTCTGATTCTATTTAACTTCCCTTCCTCCCTCCCCTAGGCTGGTTCTAAGCTCAGTGGTTCAGCTCCGCCCTTCTCAGTTGCCAAGCACTGTGTTAGTTCTGGATGCACAGCAAATAAACTGAATACACGAAGAGTTTGAGGCCTAGTAGGGATTTTAGTAGGGGAAAAAGTACAGTATTTAGTATGTACTATAAAAGAAGTGTTAAGAGCACTCTGAGGGGGGAACAGCTTTTCATTCTTTGGGGGAGTCTTGGGAAGGCTTCATAGAGGATGTGACATTTGATCTAAATCTTGACAGGTGAATAGGATTTTTTTTTTTTTTTTTGAGTTGGAGTCTCACTCGGTCACCCAGACTGGAGTGCAGTGGCTGCTCCCGGACACCACAGCCTCGACCTGTTGGGCTCCTCGATCCTTCTGCCTCAGCCTTCCAAGCAGCCGGAACTACAGGCGCCTGCTACCATGCCCGGCTAATTTTTGATTTATTGTAGAGATGAGGTCTCGCCAAGTTGCCCAGGTGGGTCTCGAAGCCGCGGGCTCAGGCAATCCACTCACCTCAGCCTCCCAAAGCACTGGGATTACAGGCTGAGCCACCGAGCCCGGCTGGTGAATAAGATTTTAACAGGTTTGGTGGGATCGTGCATCTCAAGGAGAGAAAAAGGAGTTTCCTACTGCAAAGGTTATATTAAGATGTTGCTTCTACACTTTATTACCCCTCTAATTTTCAACCAGGCTTTAAAATGGCAAGCAAGTTTGCTCCCTGTGACCCACAGGCCAAATCCACCCCACCGCCTGTTTTTGTACAGTAGTACAGTCTGCATGCTAGAATGGTTTTCACATTTTTAGCTAGTGATTAGAAAAAAAATCAACAGAATAATATTTCATGACATCTGAAAATTATAGGAAATTCAAATTTCAATCTTCATAAATAAAGTTTTATTGAAACACAGACACTCTCATTTGTTCATGTATTATCTATGGTTGCTTTTACACTACAACTGCAGAGTTATGTAGCTACAACAGAGACCACATGGTCTGCAAAGTTGAAACTATTTCTATCTGGTCCTTTGCATAAAAAGGTTGCTCATCCATGCCCTATACTATACGGGGTTCAGAGGTTTTCTTTGAACATTTGGGATGTGAAGATGTACATCTGGGATGTGGAGATAGAGGGGGTATAATAAACACAAAATGGTGTATCAAAGTGCACTTCATCAAATGAACAAAGACATGTAAATTAGTGTATAGAGCACTCTATGGGATCCAGAATATATATGCTATTTAACATCTTTGTTCATTTGACAAATATAGCTGATTCTCAAAACACCACTATAAAATACACATTGTGTAAGGTCTGAAAAAATATGCAATGAGCTGTCAATAGGGGTTACTGCTGAGATGTTAATTTATGGAGAACTTTATTTATAAACAACACAAATATCAATAATAATTTTTATTATTTATTTTATTAATTTTATTTATCTATCACTTTTATTGTTACTTTTTTTTGAGTGGAGTCTCACTCTTTCGCCCAGGCTGGAGTGCAGTGGCATGCTCATGGATACCACAGCCTCGACCTGCTGGGCTCAGGGGAACCTTCCACCTCAGCCTTCCAAGTAGCTGGAACTACAGGCACGTGCCATCTCGTCTGGCCAACTTTTTTTTTTTTTTTTGAGTTGAAGTCTCACTCTGTCACCCAGACTGGAGTGCAGTGGCCGCTCCCGGCCACCGCAGCCTCCACCTGCTGGGCTCCGGCGATCCTTCTGTCTCAGCCTTCCAAGTAGCTGGAACTACAGGCGTGTGCTACCACGCGAAGCTAATTTTTGATTTATTGTAGAGATGAGGGCTCGCCAAGTTGCCCAGGCGGGTCTCGAACCCGCGGGCTCAGGCAATCCACTCACCTCAGCCTCCCAAAGGCGCGGGATTACAGGCTGAGCCACCGAGCCTGGCTGTCTAGCTAACTTTTATCATTTATCATAGAGATGAGGTCTCACCAAGTTGGTCTTGAACCCCTGGGCTCAGGCAATCCTCTTGCCTTGGCCTCCCAACGTTCTGGGGTTACAGACATGAGCCACTGCACCCGGCTATTATTAACTTTTAACTAGTGTTGACTACTTACTGTGTGCCAAGCAGGATCATTGCTTTACATATATATCATCTTATTTAGATTTCCCAAGAACACTGTGATGTAAGAACTTTTACTGCCTTCACTTGACAAATGAAGAAACTGAGGCCCAGTAGAGTTATAGGAGAACCAGAAAGCAAACACAGACGGTCTGACTCCAGTGCTTTCTCTCTTTCTAGCACACCACACTTGGACTTCTTATGTCATGCATTTCTTGCTAGAATTTTTTAACACTGGCCATCTATTACTTTTGTAATCAGGAAAAATATATACTTTAAAAATCTTTTAGAATATATAAAGCACCTAACATGGTGCATTGGATGGTGATAGTGAGAAGAAGGAAGATGAGGAGGAAGATGATAACTTACATTTATTGAGCTCTTCCTATGATCCAGCTTCTGGTACACTGAACCAGGCACTTTGCAGACTAATTTAACTGAGGAGGCATTAGATAAATTGTTATTGCTGTTGTTATTCCTGTCACCATCAGGTGTTTCTCAGAGCCCCAGAGATAGGCTGGGGCTGTGTGGGTCTGGGATGGAGATCCTAAGTCTCTATTCTGAGGGTTAGGAAGAAGCTGTTCTTAATAATTCCAACCCCATCCCTCCACCAGCTTGCAATTTCAGGTGGTGGGAGAATGAACGCATGTGAATGGATGGACCAGATGACTGCCGGGGTTCAGTACAGCAGGGTTCTAAATCTGGCTCCAAAGCTCATTAGCTTTGTGACCCCACTCTAGGTCTCACATCGTCACAGTTGGGGACATTTATCCCATTTTCCCAATCCCACCGTACGGGTCAGGCAACAGGTAGTTAAGGCTACTAGGAAGGCTCCATTGCCCCACTAGCAGGCTTCCCATAGCCTGTGAACCTCTCATGAAAGATTCATTTCTTTGGGTTAAAGCCAAGGAGAGGTGACATATTAAGCCACTGACACTGTGGCAATTTAATTTCATGGAATCACAAGATGTTAGTGCTAGGAGTCACCTAGAATCCAAAGTCTCATTATTCCTGCATCTAAACCCATCCTCTCCTTTTCCCATCTACAATGGGAGAGGTATCCCGCTCCCTCTAAGCTAATCCTTCTCCCTGTACTCAGGATCCCACCTACCCCCTTCTCAGAGACCTCCCTGTCTCCATTATTCCCTCGTATTTTCACCCCTGGGCCCCTTGCCCTTCACTAGCTTCTCTCCATTAGTTTTAAATAAGCTCAACTCTCTCTCATCTTAATAAAATAAAATAAAATAGCCTCCTGAGGTTTCAACCCCTCTGCAGCTACTGTCTTACCTCACTTCTCTCCTTCTCAGTCGAACTTCTTAAAAGACTTCCCTATAAACTTTGAGAGGTGGACAGGAAAACTGGGTATTTAGGGCAGGCCCATGTTCATTGGGGTCTTGGGTCAGGCTGGAGGAGGAAGTGGCACAGAAGTGGGTGAGAAATGGAGGAGAGGAAAGTGCAAGTTTCCTGTGGGCAAACTGCCCACTTCCTAAGTTTACCTAAAATCAATACTAAGTCTTCGCAACAATTAATACATTATATTGGGTTTGGGTGCCTGTCCTGAGGATGCCAGTGAGGTGCCAGCGAGGGTGGGGCACAATTCAGTACCTACCACATCACTGCCTTTGAATTGTTCACAGCTGCATCTGGAGACTCCACACAGAGCAGTGCATGATTAAGGGCAAATGAGTGGTAAAGGCTAGTGGTTCCCAGACCATAAGCATCATTTGGGAGCCTGTAGTGACATACATTCTCAGGCCTTGTCACAGACCTACTGAATGAGAAACTCGGGTGTGGGGGAAGGTCCCAGCAATCTGTGTTTCAAAATGCCCTCCCGTTGATTCTGATGCATGCCAGGGTTTGCAAACCACTGGTGTTGGCAATAGGGGCCACTATGGGCTGGAGGTTCAGGTTAGATTCATGTGGCGTTTGGCATTCAAATATGATTCTGATAAATGCAGTGGCGCCAAGGGCAGAGGATGATCCAGAGAGGAGCAGAAGCGTAGACACAGGAATGCACAGGAGGAGGGGAGGGATTTCAAGGGGGCAGAAGCCAGGGGAGCACGGGGAACCAGGAGCAGTAAGTAGCCTGCCTGCCGTGGAGGCCTGAAGAGGGTGCCGGAGGGGCCAGGAAGCCTTGACTACTAGCTATCACCTGGGGAAATAGAAGCCTCTTCTGTTTCTCTCTATAGAGAGGGCTCCACCTACCACATCTAATTTCTTTCTTTCCTTTTCCTTCACAGGCATTCTCTTCCAGCCTCTCATCTCCAGAGGTGAGGCTCACCCCTCTCCTTTGATCTTCACAGCTCTGATCCCGGATGGCATCTCTTTCCCTGCCTCTCCCATCAGCACTTCCTCCTCCTTCCTCCGAATCCACCCCCTCACTACCGCTACAGATGAAAAATTATAAACCACTCTTTTGAAAAACTGTTCCTAGAGAGGCTACATGATTTGAACAAGTTCCTATTCAAAGCATCAGGGGAGCTACACCTGCCTCTTAAATTCTGACAGTGTGTACCAGAGATTCATTCGGCATGAATCAGAGGATGGTTGTCGGAGCCACCTTTATTCTGTGCCTCGACAGTTAAGTTACACAGGGACCCTGCGAAGGAAGGCTGATGTGGTGCGATTGGAAACAGCTCTCTGTGGGAAGTCCCTTGCAAAGCCCAGAGGAATCCTTTAAGGCGGTGCAGCCTTGTTTCCCAGTGGGATTTTCTCTGAAGGCAGAGCCTCCAAATGCACCTTTAGGCTCTGGTGTTTAGGGCACCTTATTCCCAGAGAGGCAACTCACCTTTGTGGGATGCACAGCGGGGGATGAATGCACTGGAAGAAGGGATTCTTTTTACTCTGAAAGGTTTTTATCAAAAGACTAAGGTTTTAAGCCTGAGCTCTTCTATTTGCTAGTTGAATGACTTTGTCTAACTTCTCTCAATTGTCCTATCTGTAAGATGGGAATAATAATACCTACTCACAGAGCCACTGTGAGGTTCAAATGAGAGGTCAAACTTTATTATAAGATATATCATCCTGTACAACAATGTCTTTACTACGGTGGTCTCCAAATTGGTCTCTCAGTTCCTCTGTCCTCTCCCCACTGTAAGAGACCTTGTCCAATGTAATGAACTGGTTTTCCCAAAATATAATTTTCATTAAATGGCAGGATAGTATTTAAAGATATTAATTCACATTTCCCACCTCTATGTCACCTCCCAACATTTCTTTTTATCCTGTATCTGCCAGTCACCAGGTAGTATGAGGAACAAGACAGAGACAAGTGCTTGTGAATACTGGGGCTCTGGTCACTTCTATATCAGGAGAGACCCACAAGAAGCCCACAGCTGGGACCCTCATGGAGCAGGCCTGCAGACCTACAGGAATGAAGATGTCCTGGGGCGCCAGCATGAAGGTGACAATAGCCAGGAACAATTCCTTTCCCAATGCCTGTGAAGCTGCATAGAGCTTGGTCTCCACCCTGAGCATGGGGGTGGTGGCCCATCCTTACTGAGGTGTTGTTTTCACCACAGACTGGAATGAGAGTTCAAAATATTGGATATTTTAGTTTGTGACTTGACATTTAAGAAGCTGTTACTGACTGTGTCACTTCCCTAATCAAAGAACCTCAGTGACTCCTTTCAGACTTCAAACTCAGATTCTTATATCATCCTGTCATCTCGGCTCCCTATAACTGAATCAGCCCTCCCTACCCCAGCCAAAAAGTCAGACTTCCAGTCTCTCCTTCTAGCCCAGTCCTGGCTCCTGAGCACCAGATGGGTCTCCATCACTCCCCACCAGGTTCTCCACCACAGAGTTCCACAGCTACCTCAACCATTGTCTCCTTACCTCCTTTACTTCCTGTGGTTCCTCTCACTGGTAACAGCCCACAAGAAACCTGGGCATCATTCTAATCCTCTTTCCACTTTTCTCTCATATCTGACCAATCACAATGTCCAGGAGAGCCCACCTACTAAATATTTCTGGATTCTGTTTCTTTCTCTTTATTTTTATACCCACTGGCTTAGTTCTGGCCTCATGTTTTATTCTGACTATGGCTTCTGTGTCTTCCCTCACCCCCCCCTCCCCATCCCTCCTGCACACTGTAGAGAGGTAGCAGAGTGTACGGGTTGAGAGTTGGGCCCTGGAGAAGAAAATCTTCTTTCTGCTCCTTACTACTTTGGGCAAGTTTGAGTTCATCTTTCTGGAGATGATAAAGCTTACTGTGAAGTTTGATGCTTATAAATCACAGTTGATCCTAAATAAAAGACATTACTATCATTATCTTTTCAAAATGCAAATGTGATATATATTTTTGTGTGTGAAACCTTTCAGTGACTGCCCTGTCCTCTGAATAAAGCCCAAATTCCATAGAATGTCTTCAAAGCACCTTTGTGATCTGATATCTATTGGACGAAATATCTCTGTCACTCTTCATGAGCCCTTTATATGCTGTCCTTCAGTGTGCCCCCTAAAGGGACTTTGCACTTGCTGTCCCTTGTGCCTGTAGCTCTTTTGGCTGCCTTGTTACCCACTGAGGCTCCAGCTCATTACCCAGGAGACTGATGCCCTTCTGCCCACTACGTTACACACGCCTTGGTTGTCCACTTATCACACTATAATAGACCTGTTTCTTTATGTGTCTGCCTCCCCCATTAGACTAAAAACTATATATATATGATTTTTTTTTTTTTGAGTTGGAGTCTCACTCTGTCACCCAGACTGGAGTGCAGTAGCCTCTTCCAGCCACTGCAGTCTCGACCTGCTGGGCTCCGGCGATCCTTCTGCCTCAGCCTTCCAAGTAGCTGGAAGTACAGGCACGTGCTACCACTATATACGATTTATAGATATTTCCAAAAAAGTTTGTTCAATGCATTGATGAATCAATAAAATAAAAGCCACATTCATTACTGCTTCCTTCTAGTGTATTCTTGCTTTGAGATGCCATCCCTAACCCCCATCTGTTTAGATTATACGAAGGCTTCAAGGTCCAAATTAAGTTCCATCACCTTCAAAAGGCCACATAAGACTACTTGACTAGGCAACTCTGGTAATGCTAACACCAAGCGACCTCTCTGGCCTCTTAAAGCATGCTCATGTTCTGCCCTGTGTTGGATTGACACCAGTTCCTTACTAAAGTTCAGGTTCTTTTAGGGGGGACGTGGCTTCTCAAGCTCCCTATCTCTTATGGCCTTCAGCATAGTGGATGCTTAGTAAGTGTCTATTAAATAATGAATTAGTAATAAATGTATGCAATATTGAACAAATGAATAGATGTCGTACTTATAGTAGCAATTACCTGTTTTGTGCACTTTGGGATATAATCACATATGATCTTAGTTTATTATCTCATGAATTCTTGACATTGTAAGCTCAAGAGCCAAAGCTGCCTTATGGTACTTTTCCTTTCCCCCCAGCCCTGATAACAGCACTGAAAAAAATAGTGCTCGTAGAAGTTTTGTAAATACTTCTTGAGAAATTGAACCAGCCCCTCTGACTAGGAAGGAAGTAACAAACTGTAAAGAAGAAGAAATTGGTCTGGTGTATTATAACCAGGTCTATCTAGTGTATGTGCTTCTTCAAGGCACTGTTTTTCTCTTGTTCAAGTCTGTTTCTCTAGCCTACGGCTAAACATTACAATGAGTCCCCACTACTCTCATCCTATTCAATGCCAATAGCAGTTCTCCTGGAGATCCTTCTTCAGCTAAAGCCTGCCATTGCCTGCTCTTAGTCTAAGTTAAACCTGAGGATGAACCTTCGACTTTTTCATCAGGCTGTAGATCTGGTAATATCAGCATGATTCTTTTTTTTTTAACAACCGCAATAACAACAATAGCTAGCATTTCGTGAGCGTGTGCAATGTGGCTGGTGATCAGCTGTTTAAAAATATTTAATAACAAAACCTGATTACATTGTATCATAAACAGCTGAATAAACTGGGCCTGGTGGCTCAGCCTGTAATCCCGGGCCTTTGGGAGGCTGAGGTGAGTGGATTGCCTGAGCCCGCGGGTTCGAGACCCGCCTGGGCAAGCAAGACCTCATCTCTACAATAAATCAAAAAATTAGCTGGGCGCGGTAGCGCCCGCCTGTTGTTCCAGCTACTTGGAAGGAGCCCAGCAGGTCGAGGCTGTGGTGGCCGGGAGCGGCCACTGCACTCCAGTCTGGGCGACAGAGTGAGACTCCAACTCAAAAAAAAAAAAAAAAAAAGCTGAATAATTCAGAAGTATATAGAATACAACATGCAATGATGAGCATTCTTCTGGATTTTGTCAATTTTTATAGCGATAACAATAGCTAACGAATGTACAGCCAGGCATTATTTTATGCATTTTGTATACATTAACTTGTGTTAAGCCTCACCACAACCTTTTGAGGTAGGTGTACTCTTATCACCCCGCTTTTACAGATTGGGAAGCTGGGATACAGAGAGACAATGAAAGATTTGCTAACCTGCCAAAGATATGGTGATGGAAGCGGCTGAGTCCAGATTCAAATCCAAGAGTCTGGCTCCAGCATTCATGTTCGTGATTACTATAATTTACTGCCTTTGGAGTAGTGACAAGGTTATTCCCACTTTATAGATTTATTATTTATCACGTAGCAAATATGTATTGCCAGGTGCAACACGAGGCTCTAGAGAATAAGGCAGAGTCCCTGTCCTCATGGTGCTTCCATTCTAGATGAGGAAATGGAAGCTGGAGAGGGTAAATTCCTGTCAAGCGAGGGTTGTTCAGCCTGTAAATAACAGCCCTGGGACCCTGGGTCTGACTCCAAGGCCAATATTCTTAATCCTAGGCCATACTACTTCCCTGAAAAGAGTCTTCTTTTTTTTTTTTTGAGTTGGAGTCTCACTCCGTCGCCCAGACTGGAGTGCAGTGGCCGCTCCCGGCCACCGCAGCCTCGACCTGCTGGGCTCCGGCGATCCTTCCGCCTCAGCCTTCCAAGTGGCCGGAATTACAGGCGCGCGCTACCTGTAATTTTTTGATTGTAATTTTTTTGATTTATTGTAGAGATGAGGTTTCGCCTGCCCGGGCGGGTCTCAAACCCGCGGGCTCAGGCAATCCACTCACCTCAGCCTCCCAAGGCGCGGGATTACAGGCTGAGCCACCGAGCCTGGCTGAAAAGAGTCTTCTTATCACAGACCCAGGAAGACCTTATAAGGACTACTGCAAGTGGGCAACCTGTGGTGATGATGAAGTGTGTCCACATCAATGACCAATGTCATTCTTTCCTTTCCTTCCCCACTGTCCTCTCTCTCTTCTCCTTTTCCTTATCACTTTTCTGTGCCTTCAAGTCTACAAGGGTAGAGTTTAATCTTGGTGGTGTTACTGGATGAAGGGGTGCTCTGAAGTTTTTCTAGTCTAACCTGCCTACTCTATCACTCAGGGCAGAGAGATTGCTAAGGAGAACAAACCCCCCACCATCACTGACTTTGGGAATTGCTTTACTCATCCTTAAACTATCTACACCCGTTTTCATGTCACAAGAAAAGACTGCATAGTAATCTGCCTCTCTTCACTCTGAAAGTCTTTCTGCCTCACCTCCCCACGAAGTTCAAGAACTTCACAGTCTTCTCAAGGGGAAAGTTCTGTCTTGTCTCGGTCTCTCATACCATGACCCTCTCCTCTGGGAGAAGTGGGCATCCCTGGACTTCTTGCCTTTACTTTAAAGCAAGTCGCCCTCTCCTCTAGACATGTAATCTAGAGCTGTTTCTCAAACTTGTATCCTTTTGGTTGCTTTAGATTTTCTCCAAGTTCTAGTCATCATGCTTCACTTGTGAGGCAAGACAAAGAAACCCAACATGGTCTACGTCCAGAAAGAGGCCTGCTGCCAAGATCAGGTCAGCTGGCCTAGTGGCCCTTCTGAGCACGGCTTCTGGAGAAGACACTCTGGGCTGGTTGGTCTGGAGAGCCTGGCAATCTGCAACCTGAGCTGACCTGGGGAAGGGTTGGGGGTTTCTCAGGGGACCCAGCCAAGTGCTGAGACTTGGGGATTTAAAGAGTGGGTATGGACAGGAGTCCCACAAAAGAGGTTGCAGGCAGGCTGAGGGTCAGCTTTCTCCCTCCTGCAGTCCTGGGCCTAGGAATACAAGAGTCCCTTTCAGCTTCACAGATGTCTAAAGCCATTGGGGATGGAGGGGAGGTGTGGCTGCCTTGTTCTCACTTAACTGTCCTCTACCACACAGATATAGGCTCCCCATCACTCAGGCTTCATCTGAACACCCTTGGTGGTTCTAAGTCAAGTCCCCATAAGACTAATCAAAAACAGGGAGCTTAGTCAGAGGCTTGGGAGCTGTGGTAAAGAAAATCCACACCTCCCTCCCTGAGCCATATTGCTTAACTCTCTTCTGTTTCTGGAATAGTCACTTTTCAGGGATTTAGGGGGAAAGTAACAAGCTTATTTTTAACCTTAGTCCACATTCCCTCTATAACAAGAGCTTATATACAGGTGGTTGATTTGGGGGAGTTGTGCTACAGAATAGGTTTGGAACATTTGGGGGTCTATGACGATTAAAACAAGAAGGAGAAGCCAATCCAGGAATCACTTCATTTATCTGATCATCACTGTGGGCAACCAGAGCTCAGTACTACTTAGAAGGCTGTGAAGAGCCCTAGAGAATGCATCATAGGCTTGGCAGCCTGCAGCATAGAAGAGGAAAGCATTTGTCCACCAACTTCTGCTGTCCATTGATCAAGTATTATCCTTAGAGAGTTAACTTCTACACACTTTCAGGTTTGCTTGTATATCAGAATGATTTCTGTAGGGAGTGGTGGGAGAGAAGCCGGGAACAGAAAGTGAATGTGACTCTGTGCACCCAAAGATGTAATGCTGTCAGTTTTCGTTCTCTCACAGCTGGTTGCTGCAGCAATGGCTGACATAGTAAGGTGGGCCCAGAATGCGAAGGCGGGGAGGTATCGCACTCAGGAGGTGAATCTTCTTTCCACCTCCATCTGCCTTCAGATTCAGACCTTATCAGTTCTTCAAAGCCCAATTCAGTCCTATTCCATGAAGTTCGTTTGAAGGAATCTGGTCATAGCCAACTTTCCCCCTTATACTCCTAGAGTACATTTACCAAGTAACATTTATTTTTGCTTGATTTGCATGATATACTACAATCATTTCACTCCTTGGCTGATGTCTCAAGGGCAGACACTTCATGACCCCAACCCCAGGGTCTTTTATAGCAGTGGATGCAAAACAGGCCTGTCAGTCAGTGTTTTTTGAACTGAGTGGTATAAAAACTATTGGCAATAATAGTTTTGCAGTTTTCAAGTGTTTGCTTCTTTGTTGGCACCATGGTCCAACTGTAGGAATAGAAGAGGAGAACTTGAGTGAAGGTTTTGTTTGGGGCTCTGGTTATATTTAACCACCAGAACCATGACACTTTCCTTCTCCTCAAAGTCGTCAAGTTATCTCTAGCAGAAAATATCCACTGTAGTCTTCTGTTTGAAGGCCTCATGGGTGCTGGGCTGACCTTTCCATCTGGTGGTTTCTTCCCAGACTTTTCTCTCACTTCAGCCTGGCACATTCCCTCCTCCAAGAAGCCTTTCTGGCCGAGTTCTACTCAACTCATTGAATTCAGCTCCACACTTATCAACCCAGAACATTCTATGGCTAACTCTAGTGACTCTCTATACCTTCTTCTATGCAAAAATAAGAGTAATAACGTTTTCTTCCCTGTACCTCCTGGTTATGAGCATGCTCTGCTCTGTCCAAATCCTTTTTGCCCATTCCTTGATGTTGACCATGGCACTCCTAGGCAAAATGGTTGATTAGGGGAGTGGCCTATATTACTGGAACTAAGCTTATTGCTATTTTGAGACAAAGGTAACTGGTCTTTTAGGAACTGAACCAATCTCATTAGCACAACACTTTAGCTGACACAGACTAGCTTATAATCTACTCCTTGTTATCTATACTAAAGAAGGGGAGCACTGGACATGAATAATAGAACCCATAGGTAATTCAACTCAATGAAAAACTAATAAGGAATGCCAGGTCTTGTGTTCTGCAACAGGGTGCTCTGAAAAGACCTTCATATTTGGCATCAGAAATCCTGGGTTTGAATCATGGTTTTGCCATTTGTCGACTATGTGACCTGAGATGGTGAGTCACTTGACCACTAGATATCTCAGTTTCCTTATGGGTAAACTGAGAGCAATAATTATTTTTTCACTGGGATTTTTGTGAGGATCAAATGAGATACTATATATGAAAGTACTTTTAAACAATTGAGTGTGAAATATTATTAGTTTTTAATGGAAGGATGAACAAGACCTGATCTCTGCACTTAAGGCTCTTAACTTTTGGCAGAGTCTGAATGGGCTGAACTTCTTTCTCCCGGAGAGAAAATTTCCTAGAGAAATAAACCCAGGGCCCCAGACTGCTTGAGCATAAGGGATCCTTCTTATAGGAAGAACTCTCCTCCCTTCCAAATGGTTCTGTCTAACTTCCCAGTCAGGGAGGATATTGTTACTGTTCATCCCTCTGAGCAGGTGGCAGCAGTAGGCACGAGCTTATAAGCCGGAAAATGCACATACAAGTTATAGAGAATGGACAACTATCTTTGGATAGACCCCCAAATAGGATATATGTATGTATTCTGGAGCAAATTGTTCTAGACAAATGGTTTAAAAATCAAATTTGCTCCTACTTGACAGAAACCTTCTCCTCATAATTCCACTTGATCTGAGAAGATGTGTACATTCTGACTGGGAACCAGTCAGACCTTTAACAACTAATTAACTTGTAGAAATAGTGGTCATGCTCATGTTTGTGTACTTAACAAAACACATGAAATAAGAAACTAGAGTTACCCAAATTCAGAAACCCTATAAAGTGGTTCAAGTTCAGGAAAGGTTGACGAAAACTGGAAGCCTTAAAAAAATCAAGAATGGCCGGGCTCGGTGGCTCAGCCTGTAATCCCACGCCTTTGGGAGGCTGAGGTGAGTGGACTGCCTGAGCCCGCAGGTTCGAGACCCGCCTGGGCAAGCAAGATCTCATCTCTACAATAAATCAAAAAATTAGCCGGGCGTGGTAGCGCGCGCCTGTAGTTCCAGCTACTTGGAAGGCTGAGGTTGAAGGATCGCCGGAGCCCAGCAGGTCGAGGCTGCGGTGGCCAGGAGTGGCCACTGCACTCCAGTCTGGGCGACAGAGTGAGACTCCAATTCAAAAAAAAAAAAAAAAAAATCAAGAATGGGAAGATTAGGGTATCTAATCCACTATGCTGGGAATAAATTAGAAATAGATGAATAATAAAGTTGTATCATTTACTTCTTTGACATTTATTGAGTATGATGTGGTAGGATATGTTCTGTTTGCTAGGGTGTGTAGTAGTCCCTCATTACCTAGTGGTACGCTCATCACCCAGTTGCTAAGAACCAACAGCTGCACCATTCTCTGGAGCCCAGCCAGCAGCAGGAAACACTCTCCCCAGCGATGTCTGGATGCCCAGGAAGTCATGCTGCCCCCCCACCCCCACCCCCAACACCCTCCCATACACACTGGTGGCAACCTGCAGCCAACAATTGTTGGGAATGGGAGTAAAAGCTCAGTCCCTCTTCCTTAAGTGGGACAACTCTGTGGTGTTATTCAAGTTCCAGACCCCCCCCTTGGGAACAGGTGAGGCTAGGTCTACAGTTTGGCTGATCTCCTCTACCCTATGCTGTTGCCCTCTCTCATAGGGGTTTCGCCTGAGACTGCTCCATCAAAAAATCACTTGAGTAGTGCGCCCTATAGTTCCAGCTACTTGGAAGGCTGAGGCAGAAGGATCGCTGGAGCCCAGCAGGTTGAGGCTGAGGTGGCCGGGAGAGTGCCAGTGCCCTCCAGCCTGGGTGACAGAGTGAGACTCCAACTCAAAAAAAAAAAAATCAGTTGAGTAAGAATCCTCATCTCAGGGTCTGCTTCTAAGGAACCTAACTTAAGACAAAGGGCAACACTGAATAAATCAGAAGCAATCTTCACCCTCTGGGAGTTTGTCCTGGGGGTGGTTACAGACAAATACACAGGCACTTATCATGCAGAGGAACAATGACAGCTTCAGAAGATACACTGTACTCTGAGAACAAGAGGTCACAGAGTACTTCTTAGAGTTGAAATGTCTGAGATGAGAACTGAAGTGTGACTAGGAGCTGTCTGGGTAAAGACATGGGAGAAAGAATTTGCCAGGCAGAGGAAAAAGAAGGTATTGAGGTATGAATGAAAAATACTACAAGCTACATCCCTCAAATTGCAAATGCTTCAGTATGACTGAAGCCAAGGGTGACAGTGGCAAGAAAAGAGACCGGAGAGGTTAATGTGGTGCAGATTATGAAGGACCTAGTGCGCTATTAACAAGTTTGTACTGTATCCCTGGGCAAAGGAAAAATAATTTTTAAAAAAATCTCTGAACTGTAATATGGAGAAAAGACTTAAAAGGCAAGGCTGATATAAGGACACAACCATATTTCAGTTATAATGTACTGGTTAAGAGCTACAGTATTGGCATTAGAAAGATAGGGATTTGAGTCTCAGCTTCAACACTTACCAGCTTGGGCAACTTAATTATTTTCTCTGAACTTCAATTTTCTTAACTATTAAATGGGGCTACTAATAGTACATAACCACAGTAGGTATGCCCATTGAAGGATCTAATGTATGAAGATGATTTTATTATTATTATTTGCAATACTTGGCACCCTAGAAGCACCATTAAAATGATCTGTTGTTTTTCCATGTGGTCTGAAATTGGGCAACAGGAGTGGGAATAGAAAGACATGGATGACTGGTTGCAGTGGGGTATATTTGTAGCCCCAGCTACTCGGGAGGCTGAGGCAGTGAGATTGCTTGAGCTCAGGAGTTTGAGTCCAGCCTGGACAACATAGTGAGAGCCCTTCTCTTAAAAAAATGTAGATGCGTGGGGAGACACTTCTTATCAACAAGGGTGCCTGAACGAGGCATATTTGTATACCTAACCCTTAACTGTACCCCACAATATCATAATAAAAAATATTGGATTAAAAAAAAAATGTAAGCCGGGCTCGGTGTCTCAGCCTGTAATCCCGCGCTTTGGGAGGCTGAAGTGAGTGGATTGCCTGAGCCCGCGGGTTTGAGACCCACCTGGGCAACTTGGTGAGACCTCATCTCTACAATAAATCAAAAAAAAAAATCAGCTGGGTGTGGTAGTGCGTGCCTGTAATTCTGGCTACTCAGAAGGCTGAGGCGGAAGGATCGCCGGAGCCCGGCAGGTCAAGGCTGCGGTGGCCGGGAGTGGCCACTGCACTCTAGTCTGGGCGACAGAGTGAGACTCCAACTCAAAAAAAAAAAAAAAAAATGTAGATGCATTCAAAAATTGTAGGAGGTGGAATTAAAGGAACATAGTAACTAATTGGGTGCAGAAAGGAAGGAAAGGGAGGTTTTCTGACTTGAGCAGCAGGTAGCTCGCAGCATCCTCCGTTGTGATGGGACTTTAGGAGGAGATAAAGTTTCTGAATGGAAACTTCATCTGGACACAATGCTTTTGAAGAGGTGATGACATAACCGTGGTGGAATTGTCTGGCAAATATCTGTATATGAGAGGCTGAAGTTCAGGAGAGAGATCTGAGTAGGACATACCTAGGTAGAGTGAAGGAGAGAGCCCAGATAATGAGAACAAAGAGGTGCAGGCACCGTGCTGGATGGGGGAGACAAAGGTGAGAAAACATGACTCCCACTCTCAGGGAACTCAGTCTGGTGGGGGAAGCAGATAATTCAACAGATCATTTGAATAAATGGATATGTTTGGGATTGAACCTATGGGGTGGATCCTAGAAGTTGCAGCGACTAAGGATTGGACAAGGACTCCAACATCAGAGCTAAAATTGGAGACAGTCAACAGGGTGGGGATGGAGTAAGGAAGGAAAGGGTGGACCAACTTGGAAAAGATTTTTGAATGCTCTTAACTCAGAGACAAAGTAATTGACTACGACATCACAGCATTAGGCAGAGTTTTGGTGCTCTTGGATTCCATGCTTCTCACACTATGCTATCAGGGAATTAGAATCTCCAGAGTTCAGAGGGGCCCTTGTAATTAAAGGCCACAATAGTGGGGGAGATGAAACCAAACATACTCTCTACTAAGACAGAGTGGCTGTCTTGTTTTGCAAATTGGGACTGTGTACAAAAAGAAAAATTGACATAAGGTCAATCAATGCACAGATGAAGAATCTGAGGCCCAGAGAGGTTAAGTAACTTGCTTTAAAATTATGCAGCTAAGTAGGGATCAAGCTGGGCCTTGAACCTAAATTTTGGATTCTCAGGTCAGTGTTCTTTCTTGCTACGTCTGAGAGCTTGTACTTCTAATTTGCCTAGTTCATATTCATTTGTATCTTCAGATTTTTCTGAACTGTGGTAAAAGAGATGTGTACTCTCAAATATCATGGGAACAAGACGTGGGAGGGATATTAACAGAGCAGCAATTAAAATCATTGCTGACATGTGGTCTTTCACAATGAAAATTTCCCCTCCCCTTTGATTCCTTTATGGCAACAGCAGAAAGTTAACCCAAGAAGTCCATCAGCCTTGCTAGGGACTCAGGCTTGCCTTCCGGTTGAGGGATCCCATTTCATCATAGCTGACCTAAGTTTGAACAAACTGATACATGAAAGCTCTATCATGACCTACGTTAAAAGGTAATTTTCAAAAGGTGGAATCATGAGTCATATAGACTTAAAATGACATATGTTAGAGATTGTATTTAACTCAATCAATGAAGGCACTAGGCAGATATTATAACTGGTTCGAGAGAGCATGCAAAGAACATTTATAGATCAAGAGTGTCGAAATGAATGTGCCAAAAAAAAAAAAAAAAAAAGACAAAACTGGCTTCTTCCACAGTGGGTGTGGGAGTCAATTGAACCACTAGAAGGGATAGAATTTGAATGTCTACAGACAAGAACTTGTTTGCAATGCTATCAGTTATCTACAATTTACAGAGTTGTGAAATAGCTCCCATAGAATCCAAATCAGATAACAGATAGCAGAAGGGTGTGCTATAGACAACACATAGTTTTCCAAAGACAGATTTTTTTCTACATCTATGAGAAAAGCAGAGGTACATTTTACAAATAAAACATGGGGAACCCAGGTTCCCTTCCTTGTTTTATATACACGCAAAAAATATTCAAGTGTGTATGTGTGTGTGTGTGTGTGTGTGTGTGTGTGTGTGTGTGTGTGTTTTCATATGCTTTTAAAAAATCTTGTTAATACTGTCATGGCATCCTATTTATTAGGTAAGCATTATATATTCTTTTTTTCTTTTATTTATTTTCTTTCTTTCATATTTTAGAATCAGGGGTACAAGTGCATGTTTGTCACATGGACATATTGTGTAGTGGTGGGGATCAGGTCTCAGATGGCCCATTCCACAGATAGTGAACTTTGTACCCAATAGGTAATTTCTGAATTCCAACTCCCTTCCCCATCTCCTTCCTTATTGATGTCCCCAATGTCTATTATTTCCATCTTTAAGGCAATTAAGCAACCACATATAAGTGAGAACATTGCATACACTTTAAAAAATAAGTTTCAGCCGGGCTCGGTGGCTCAGCCTGTAATCCCGCGCCTTTGGGAGGCTGAGGTGAGTGGATTGCCTGAGCCCGCGGGTTCGAGACCCGCCTGGGCAAGCAAGACTTCATCTCTACAATAAATCAAAAAATTAGCCGGGCGTG